>CM061067.1:178820387-179028142 GCA_030762895.1 Sophora flavescens
TTGAAAACTTATCTATAAACTTAATGCCTATTAAGAGGATTAAGTTACAAGGCATGGGTAAGTAGCACAACAGTCAAAGGAACGTAATGTTTTTGCAGATATCTATGTTGTTTTAACGCCGCTTGTTTGGTACCAACCGACGTTAAAAGTGTTTTTAAAATAAAATATTTATTGTTAACATCGCTTTTTTATACAACTCACGTTAAAAGTGTGATTTCTACTCTATTAAATAAATAGCCGATTTAAATAATCCTATATTATAGACGTAAGAGAATGAAATATTAGAAATAATGTAATTAATACATCGGAACTGGCAGTCAGCAATTGTTGACGTTAAAATGAGGGTGAGCGCTTTGTAAATACAATCACTATTTGCGCATTTCTATAAATAATCGACGTAAATAATTATGAAACTCATTTCATTGGTTGTCATGTCCCCTGTCCCTCTTAACGAAATATTTCTAAACTTTTTTAAAAATGTTTATTTTAATTTTATTAATTAGCTTGAATTAGTGGAATAAATTCTTATTGCAAATTAAAATAAATAAACACTTAACAAAAACAAGTTATTACTCAATCGGACTTCATTGGAAGGATTCATAAGTTAAAATTATATGATTAAAAGATAAAAATTTCTGCAACATAGCCCTAAAATATAAAAAAGTTTCGCTTTCAACATCATTTTATTCTTTACCCACATCAAACTCCAATGGACGCATCACCTCCTCACTTGAATCTTCCATGAAAAAGTAACCTCATACCAGTAAAATGAAAGCAGTGTGAAATGGATCTTGCATCTTTTCTTCTTCACTCGGAATTCCTTGATGCATCGCCTTGAATCCACACTATGTTTCCAAAGCAAAGAAAGATGACGGGGATGAAATAAAATGGGTGAATCACATTACGTGACTCACCCAACCTTACCATCCATGTTAGGTGATTTACACAACTCGGTTGTCTAACCATTAAAACAAAGATCTTTTAGTCTAGGCTTAGAAAAAGAGTGATGAAGTAATTCATGGCATGTGCCTATATTGGAGTAATGAAAATTAAAAATGATGGAAGGAACCTATTTATAGAGCACGGGATGAAGTTACTTGAGTTATTCTCGATTTTCTTGAAAACTTATCTAAAAACTTAAATTTTCATTGGGAAAGAGGATTAGTTGTTGGGTGGAACTGGGTAAGTAATAAGAGTTTAAAGGAATGAATGTTTTTGTTTAGAACTAATAACTTTTAACGTCCTACTGCTGTATTACAACCCGACTTGAAGAAGTGTGAGTGTTTAACGCCAGCTTTTAAGACAAATCGACGTTAAATATATGACCTTTAACGCCGCTTACTAACAATCGACGAAGAAGTGGAGAAATTAACGCCGCTTTAAGACAACCCGACGTTAAATATATACCTTCACTCGTGTTTACTAACAATCGACTTGAAATGTTGTTTTACTTTGATTATAACGCTTACACCCACAAGCGCTTCTTCCACTTCCCCTTCCGTACGCCTTTTCTCTTTTCATCACGCCTAACCTCACTCAACCTCCTTCGCCTCACTCTGCCCCTAATCGCGAGCTCATCTCCACCGCAACCACCGCGAGTGAAGGCTTCTTCGCCACCACCTCTGGAGGACACTCTAACCCCTAACCGTCTTTTCCCCGCCATTCTTCGCAATAACTTGACATCTCTCTTTCCCCTTCCCGCGCGACTAACCTCCTTGTCCCTTCCGGCTCCCGCAACCACATCGAACGTTGGCCACCACTCGAGCCTCCCACCACCACACGCCAGCGCCCTATTTCTGGTGAGTCTTTAGTAGGGTACATTTTTTTTTATTTTTGGGTTTTGAGTGCATGCATGTCAAGCCCAATTGAAAATCGTAGTCTATAGGTAAAAACTTGAAATCGTGAGTCTGAGTTGTCTGAATGTCTCTATTTTTGGTTTGAGTGTATGTTGAAACTTTAGTCTCAGAGTTGAAACTTGAAACCGTGAGTTTGAGTTGTTTGGAATGTCTCTATTTTTGGTTTGAATGCATGTCGCTCTCGCTGGTTCATCTGTCACTTGCGGTGATGCTTTACTAACTTAGCCGTGATCGCTTTGGCATGTGAGAATCGTTCGTGGCATGTTACTATTGGATGTACATCAACGCAGGCGGTGGAATCTTGCTTGGCAAATTTCAACTATAGTTTTCAATCCGATTGTCCTTTATATTGGTATAGAGTTTGATATCTACGGGACCTATCTAGTTATTTTTATTTATACTGTATTTATTTTGAGTTATAACTAATTAATAGATATATTGATTCGAACAGCATACATATGGATCAATATGATTGCCCATGCACGGAGGACACCGTGGGGTTTCGCAGATCTGCATCACGCCTACGCCGATTCTAGTGTGAGCATGTTATATACTATCTTTAGTCCTTATTTTTAATGTAAGTTTATAATGTTACAACCCTCTATTTTATCATTTTTTTGTCCATACAGCACATCACAGAGCTATAGGGAAACGGGTAGAGGAGCCACCTCATTGAAGAAACTAGAGAAGGACAGAAAGTGAAAGAAGCTTCGAGGTGTCCTTCGATGCTAATCTAAATGCCCGGGACCCTGGCTAAAGAATTTAATAAGCGGGTGTTTCTACAAGCGAAGAAGACGTAAAGCATCAACTACAACCACCGGAAATGACGCTCCACGTAACGTTAAGGATCGAATTTGGGAGGCTATCACGGTATTTTACCTTTACATTCTTTGATTTCCATGATTAGATAATTATCCAGTTATAATCCATCCAGCTTATATATGTATCTAATGTAGGTAGCTCGACTGCGCCAAATGACGCAGGATCATCGTCATAAATGTATGGAAAATGGCATCAAAGCGTTGAATGGGTTCAAGCATGATCTTACTGTACTATGTATCCGGGAAGAAGCGGCTTGATAAAATGTTCTCTTATTATCCTCGATTGACCGGATACTGGGATATGCTCGCCGAAGAGTCTACAGATGGAGAATTTCAGATTGGTTGATTGCTAATTTTGTATGCTTATTATAGATCATTTAATCAGATTTATTATGTGTTTTGGTTTGAATAGGCTAAGGCAACAAGTGGCTTCATCGTGAAGAACGCCCACCGCCACACCATGTCTCAGGGTGGGTACTGGACTGACGAGCGTATGATGATGGATAGTCGAGGCGGTAGGAAGAGCACTCGCTAGGGATTGAAAGAGGAGAGGTGGCTCGAGGGCACACTATCAAGTCCTCCGCTCTGACATCGACCGCGAGGATGTCCGGTTAGCTTACTGCACGATGACAAAGATGGGATCTTTTTAAATTGATGCCACTCAGGCCGGCGTGATAAGATTGTAAGTAAAAATTAACTTGATTTCAATTGATATTTGTATGTATATTTGCAACACTTTTCACTTGCACGCTTTTTTCATTTTTTTCATTGTAGATGGATCTTATAGCACAATCCTCCCAGGCTCATTCTCTCCTTTCGACGGACGGACATCTTCGATGACCGCCTAGGCAAGAAAGACCATCCCGGCTGGGTTCCTGTTCTCGGGGAAATGACCATCAAAGAATATTATGGCAAGTCTGCTTCACTTAAAGCGGGTGGTCGATGAAGCATCAATTTTGGCCGACATTACTCAAAGACTCCTGTCCAACCCACCATTACAACACATCTGATGCAAAGCTTAATATCCAACCCGACCAAGCAGGCCACAAAGAGCTTTCTCCGCCCGACATCCTGTGACACCGCAGTCATGCTAACCCTTCACATGTGAGCACAAAGGAGAGTTTTAGTAGTCACATGTGGAGGCGATGAGTTGGCGCTAGGAGCGGGTTCAAGTCCACGCCATGAGCATGAGTTGGAAATGAAAAGGCGAGCCGAGTCGGACTCCAAACGACGTGAGCTCGAAATGTTAACAAAGGTATGTATTCATTAAATGTCCAAATTAGTCAAAAATTACTTGTGTTTTTTTAATTATCAACAACTTATCTAATTTATTTTTTCTAAATCAAGGCCAGTTGACGCCGTGTCGCCGCTACCTATCACTCATTTGTTCTCACTTCTGGACGATTATGCTTGAGATTTTTGAATTTCCATCGAGCACGATGGGATGGGTGGCAGCCCATCAACTGAGGATATTTACCTTCCTGTGGGTGACGATCTTTGAACGCTCGGCAAAATAACATCCGGATGAACAACAATGTTATCACCGCACGAAGTTAATTTTAATTTTATAACTTATTTATTTTGGGAATTTTTCCATTTAATAATTTATTTTAATTTCAATATATATGTAATTAACATCCACACACCTTTTCATATCTTAGGTATTCCATCGCCTCCCTGAGTGATAGTTGCATCGCTTACGCTCTTAGATCCGTCATCCTTCCGCTCCAACTTGATGCCGATGGATTAAGTAAATAATAGGAACTTGTTGGGAGACAATCGAAAGAATTCTATCCGCTCCCTACCGTATGAAAAACCACGCGCTTCTTCGCATTTCACCCGCTTTCCAGGCATACCGTCATATTCTTCGCTTCTCCACTAAGATCCGCCACCGAAGGTGGTGGAAGATGTAATAAGTAAGTAACTAATTTTAAATTTAATTTAGTTTTAATATCAGTTGTTTTTAGTTTATTACACACATGATATATGAATTTGTTAATTGATCGACATGATTATTTGTTTATGATAGCGTTGTCAAGGCTAAGAGCATAAGTTTGCACAACTGAGAAGTAGAACTTAAGGCTAAAGCAAACTCGCATGGAACATCCCCTGCTCGTAGTTTATTTATCAAATAATTAATATTATAATTACTAATTTATATGCATATTCAATGATGTTGAAATTAATTTTGTTGGTAGTCTCGATTTCAAATTCACTAGTGGTCGTGGTGCCTATTAGTGATGCTTCATATGTCAACATAGTCTCCACATCTATTTCTGATGGATGGATTAAGGTAATATTTAAACAACTTGTTAAATTATATATTATAGTTTTGAAGATGACTTGCATTGATGTTATTGTTATTATTTGAACGTGTGTAGGCATTTAACGACCAATCGTGATATTCAAGATGAGAAGTTAAGAGACTTGAGGATTTGCTTACTGGGAATTCTTCTTCAAGTATGCTGTCAAAAAGGAATTGACAAGATACCTCCGCAATACTTAGATAAATAGTTTTTTTGTTAGACTTTAGAAATTAATTAATAACATGTATATATATATATATATCCTTAGATTGGTAGTTTTGTTTTTTAGACATTGAAACTAAAATTTATTTATATATAGGTTTTTGCTTAAGTCCCCCCCATCGTTCCATTTTTCCATTGCAATTCGAGAATGTGTGTGATATTCTGTTAACGGGATATTTACTCGAATGCGATAGTGAGGGGAGTGATATTTAAAAATGAATTAAAAAAATCTATTAACGTTAGTTGGGTCAAACAACCGACGCGCAATAGTATTTTTATAAAATATGCGAGATATTATTAACGCCGCATTAAATAAATGACGCAAAATTAAAACTCTTTAACGCCGCTTCTTTATAACAACTGACGTTAGTTTTAACAAAATTAATGTCCGTTGTCTTAAAGAACTGATTTAATAGTTTTATGTTTAACGTTAAGAACTCGACGTTAATAGTTTTATATTTAAAAATATTAACTATTAACGCGCTACCTTTTCTACGTATTTACGCCGAGATTCTGACGTAAAAATCAATTTTAACCGACGAAAAGCACTTATTGACTAGTGGAACTAATTCCCTTTTCTAAGGGATCAATGAAACCACCCACTTGCGGTGAAGCTCAATGATGTATGATTCCCTCCTTTACCTCAATTCATGTTTCAAATTCTGAATTTATTATGTTGATCAAAGCATGCATGATCGACTAGTTAACGGATGAACTGATAGGTAATTCGCTAGAACTTTAATTGGGGTCACTGATTGAATATTGCACGAGTGAGTAGGGAGATCGTGCAAACTTATAGGAACAAGATTTAATAGAGTTTGATGATCCATGGACCGTAGCGAGAATTAACTCAATCGTTGAATACGCCCTATCAGGGAAGTACGATAAAGGTTGTTTGAGAATTTGCGGTCTTGCTGACATTGCCATTGAACTTGGGAGGGATCATCATCACTGGGTGCTATGCATGATTGGATAGGTGGATTTGTGACCTTAGATGTTTAACTGTGAATTTTAATCCTTATCTTATCTCTTCGCTACCTACTTTATCTCGAATTAACTTGTCGGGATTTTAAATTACATCATATTTTCTCTCTCTCTTCTCACCCACTTGCTTTTGCTTGGTCAAATGGAAATTTCTTTGCACATTGGTAGAATTGGTAGCCTAATCCCTCGGGTCCGCACTGCAATTACTACCGTGTTTATTACTTACTTACCCTAATACACTTGCTGACTCAACACATAATCACACACTTTGGGCTCTATACCCGGTCTTGGAATGCCATAAGATCAGAGGGGCTTCATAGGGTTATTGTGATGCTTTTGCATCCTCGACGACATTGACTCTCCCGCTCTGATTAAGCGCATCATACTCCGCCTATTGTGACTTTTCGGTCCCCCGTGGTGAGGTTCATGGATTGACCTCATTTTTAAATGAGGGTAATCCAGTGGACCAGGTGTTTAGGGGTCTAGATACGTCCCGTAGTCATGCACCTAAAATGCCATTAGTAGCCTACCAAACCAGGGTCTTGACCTCTTTAAGTTCAAACTTTAGGATATGACCATGTAGGACAAAAGGGAGCACATTCCATCTTTTCTCAAACATGAATAATCACGTGATCATAATGATTTTATGCACGCATCTCCACGATGCCTTCATATGCCATTCATTCATATCGTTACACTCATTATTATTCATTGTGTGCTCTGCATGTAGTACTTTAAGTCATGCATTGTTAATATGTCATCTATGCATTTTGTTACACTCTCATGCATAAGTAAAATTGCATTCCAAATGTTATTAACAAAGTAAAATTTCCTCCACATATAATTTGCCTGAGATAACACCTTTGACTACAAGAGATGGAAAAAGTCACACACTAGCAATGCTCCCACCACCAAGAGCTCCAGGTGATAATGAACTCAAGTAGAGATCCACAGATCCAGCCAATCTTGCCCCAAGAACGCATAGCTTCTCAAGAAGTAATGAGAGTGATCTTGGACCCAATTTTCACCGGTTGAGACCGCCGCTTGAGTGCTTTGTGTCGCATTGGAACCCCCACCTCGTATGTTTGAATTGCAAAACATGGACATTACTCCCACCATTGAAGAATATTGCCTCGTTAAGGTTGCCACAAAAACCCCCACATACTTTCACTCAAAAATACTTGACCACTACAAGCATAAGGTTACTAGGGCTTTCCGAGAATGATTTAAGCTACCCGCACTCAAAACTCGCGAGGATTAAACCCGAACTCTTCTTGAAACTCACTTGAAGAAACTAATGGATCTAAGTATCGGGAAACCTTGAGTAGGTATCACTAACAATATATGGGTTGGTTCTATTTCCACTCGCGCTATACGATGGATCAAGCTTCAATGGAGGTATTTTTCACAAGAGCAAGAAAAGAAAAACCTCGTACCAGGGGTTATCTTAAACTCTTTGACACTAGAATTCTCACGGGAATCCAAAGGGAAGTCTCCGATGTCAGGTACAATTGCTCTATGTGTGGGCCATGACTCACATGTATGCAAAAGGTTATATCACCCGCCATTCGGGGACTACTAAGAGGCTTCCATAACATCCCTATAAGACACTAAATGAAGAGGGAATGGAAGATTTTAGTTTGACAAAGTGGAAAGGACCTTAGAGTGGGTATGCCCATGGTACGAAGGTCACAGGGGCAAGATATCATTTATAGTCGGGTTACTATCCCAATGTTCCTTTGATGAGTCCAAAAGGGTGCATATCCTACACACCCGCCATAGTCTTACTATGCCTTTGTTGACGAAAACCGTGCCAAGAGAGGAACAACTCTGGGCGGATGTCAAGCTCTGCATGAGGATGGACAAAATACCAAGTTGTTGGAAAAATCAGGTCCGAAATGACGGAAAGATGTGAAGATGGCAGGAGAGTAAATTGGGCAGGCCAATCCTAATCATTGTCTCGAATATGAGCATGGAGAAAATCGAAGGAAAGGTCCTTCGCCAACTTTCCCTAAGAAGTACTGAAAGTAAAGATCACCCTTGGTAACTCAAATGACTGAACAACTCGAAAGTTCTAGAAGGACAAATGAAGGAATGGAACAACAAAAGCAAATGCCGAGTTAAAAAATAGCCACTGGGAAGAAGCGTTGTGAGAAGTTGGGCAAAAGAAATGAACACTTAAAAGATTTGTGCGCGTATCTCCACAACCTCAAGAGTCCAAATGAATACGACAATGTCTCACCAAGCATCTGGATAAGGTCCAGAATCTTGAAGGTAAAGTATTGTCCTTGACAACGAGAGGCATCGATTCAAGAAAAGAAAAGCACGCTAGAAGAAGGGAAGTCATCCGTTAAGTATGGTATGAGAAAGTCATTGAGGCGTGAGGTTGATAGACAAAGGGGAGTCAATAGTAACTTACGTAGAAATTTAAGCATAAAATAGACGACCCATTAATCGTACAAAAGATCAAAGAATGAATATCCTAATGGTCAAAATCAAGAAGCTAAGTCATTTAGGGTGGACCTCGAAAAGCATCATCATGATCACCTGGGCTCAAGCAATGAATGCCATGAAATGGTGGAGAGAAGAATACGAGAGCGAGGATGGATATTGACATGGGAATGGAGATATGGAGTATGAGCTTGGGCTGGTCTCTTACGTCAGTTAATTTTTTGTCCAAAGCTTGAGAAGGCGCACAACAAACTGTGGGGGACCCTATGCTTCGCTGTCCAATGGACTACTTATGCAAACGTGTGAGGGTTTGTCTTGTGGCTAAAGAAAGAACCGGTTGATGACTTTAGGATGAAATGTCGGAATAATGCTGAAAATTATGATTTGACAATGATGCATCCCAATCTATGTATTGCTTCAAGAGTTTCTAATGAAATTTGTTCTTGCCTCTATGATTCCTTCGACCCAACTCTTATATCTTGACTTACATGACACCTATCGTGGAGTATGGTCTTCCTTTAGTAGGTTGTCAACTACATTCTGACTTAAAAGATTCTTCTTTCTCACAAATGTTGTGTGGTCTGGATGTCTCAACTAAAATTCGTACCTCGTTAAAGTGTTTAAGATATCATCTATGGGGAGAGACGCTCTTCCCCTAGATTTGTTGTTAACTCTATTTCATCTTATAGCACAATGCCTCTCGTGTGGATGAGGGATCACTACCACATAGGGTTAAACTCAAGAAGAGAAAATAAAATAAAATAATAAAATAATAACTCCATAGGTGGTTTCACCAAAGCTTTTTCTTTTTTGCAATATTCTTACTTTTTTCTCATTAAAATAGTGTGACTCTTTTCGAACAATTGCTCGAGACACACTTGCCCACTTGACTACAGAAGAGCTATGGTGGATGAACTAGATGAAGTCTAAGGATTAGGGATGAAGTCTACCAATCAAGGATCGGGATGACTAAGATGATGGGAGATCCTACAAGAAATGCAGATGGAAAAGAACATAGTGGAAACCTCCACTTTTCGAACTAAGGATCCAACCACACCTCTCATCCCCTGCTTTTCTCATTCCTAGTCAAGGCTTCAACTAACCAGGGTCATGATGCCTCTCACTATTTATCCAAGCAACCAAACTCACTTTTCATTTGACCCCGAACAATCCCTCATACGCTTTGCCTAGGATTTGTGCCACCCCCCACAAGATGGCATTTAACCTCGAACATATCACTCGGACACAAACCCCCACCAATGTTGTCGAAATACCGCAAACATAAACTGTCAACCCTTCGGATGGTAACACCGCCGATAGTGACTCCTTCGATCAAACCAAAACCCCACACACACGCTTACATTATGGACCCTGTGGGGTTCAAATGATACCAACTTTGGTTCATCCTCCATGCCATATTCATTTCCCATACTACGTACTTGAGAAACTCCTGAACTCAATGGAGGAATTCTTATCTAAAGAAATGTGAAGCACTAGAGGAAAGATCGGGGCCATGTAAGGGGTAAATAGTTATGGTCTTCGGGATGCCTCTTAACTTTGTCTGTGCCAAATGTTGTAATTCCGCCAATTTAAGGTGCCCGAATTTGACAAATATCTAGGAACTACTTGTCTCCAAAAAAACCATTTGACCATGTATGTTAAGAATATGCTATTACATGCCCAACATGATAAGCTCTTTGATTCACTTCTTTCCAAGACGTTAATCAAGGGGGCCAAATTGGTATACGTGTCTCGAACTGGCATTATCCCATCCTTCAAAGATCTAGCAGATGTATTCCTAAGCAAGATAAGTAGAATATTGACAGGCTCCCGTAGGATGCAACTCCAAAATATGTCAAAAAGTGACGAGAACTTTCAAAGAGTATACAAATCGATGGGGGGAATCGGCCGTGGAGCCTCTTAGCCAAAGAAACGTAGTAACGACACATACACTCTAGCCCACTCTTCTATGATAGGCGGACGGGAGTGCCATCAAACTTTCTCACATGGTCATCATCGGCAGAGAATTGAAAGTGAATGAGGAATGGCAAGATAACCGAGACTTGAGGGAATGGCCCAAAAAGAAAGCCCTTTGTAGAAAAAGAAAGAGGAGAAGCAGTGTAACCTTTAACAAAAGAACCGAACCAATGGAGACCGAACCAAACACCCGCCTCCAAGCCCAATACGCCCATATTACCAACCACCTCCATATCACCAAAGCCAACCAAACCCTATACACGCCACCTCACAATTTCCAAATCCTCAAACGGATGGCTCATCACCATCATACCCTCTCAACCTCAAACACACCCTACTATGCCACCTTAAATCGCTCAACCCCTAAATCCAAACCCAAACACCAGCCAAACAAAAACCACCGAATAACTCGGAAAGAAAGCCGCGTTTGACCCGATACCCATGACTCCGATCGAACTATTCCGCCAACTTCAGGAGCAAATCCGTGCTAACTCCTATCCCGACAAGATCAATAGACCCTCCTTATCCAAAGTGGTAGGACCCAAATGCTCAATGTGAATATCCGATGGGGCCACAGGTCATTCCACCGAGAGTTGTAAAGCTTTGAAGTTTAAGGTGCAAGACACGAGTAATGCCAAATGGTTGAAGTTGAACTTTCGGAAGGATGCTTCCAAATGTGGCACGTGGTCCTATGCTAAATCATGGGAGTTCGAGGTTAATGCCATTGAGAGCTTCTGGAATACTCTCAAGAGTAAAGTGGCCGATGTTAGACCCTATGAGAGTTGTTTTCAGAGAGATGTGCAAATATGGGTTAATCCAAATCCCGACCATGGAAGAAAAGGCTCGATGGAGCAGATGAGTGTGACCGACGGGAACATGGGGCATTCGATTAAGATTGTTGGAGTTTCGGTAAGTTGTGCAGCAGCTAATGGATATGAAGATTATCTTAATTGGTTGTGGATCAAATGAATACGTCATTAATATGATTGTTGAATCTACAATTTCCCACCCCAATTAAGATAACCCCTTTCTTGTTGTGGTTAATCCTCAACCAGGTTCCCGACAAGTCACTCCAAAACCAGTGGTGATATACTATACTTGAGAAGAAAACTTTGCCGTTCCAAGTGGGCAAACACCAATCGTCATCAAGTTCCAAGCCCTTTCCTTACAAGGACACCAAAGCGGTACCATGGAAATATGATATGCAGGTTCAACCCAATGCTTCCGATGGGACTACTGTGGTTACCAACATTTCAGGAATTGGTGGAATGACTAGGAGTTGTCGAATATTTACACCTGCAGGGGTGTTGCAAGGGAGGAAACAGAAAAGGAAGGAAAAGATCACAAGGGGAAAGAGAATGTGGAAGGAATTCTAGATGACAAGGAAGCAAACGGGTGGGAATAAAAGGAGGTATCGATGAAGAAGTTGGTGAATTCTTGAAGTTCATCAAGCGAGTGAATATAGGGTTGTGGATCGTTAAATGCGAACTCCTACTCTGGATATCTCTTTTGTCTCTATTGATGAACTCGAGCCACACGGGAGAAATCGATGAAGGTGTTGAATCAAGCTCATGTCTCCCATGACATCACGCAGTTGATAAGCTCGATTACATTGTAGGTAACATATTTGCTTATAATTATGTCACTTTCACTCATGATGAAATACCAAGTGAAGGTATGGGACACAACAAGGCATTGCACATTTACGTGAAGTCGCGAGACCATGTCATGGCTAAGGTTCTCATTGATAATGGATCTTCTTTCGAATGTAATGCCAAAGTCAACACTCGGCAAAGTTGTCCTTCGATGGAACTCATATGAAGCCAAGCACAATGATTGTAAGAGCTTTGATGGCACCCGAAGGAGGTCATGGGAGAAATTGAATTGCCCATTCGTTGGCCTTTGCACCTTTGAAGTGCTCCACTCTTGAAACCTTCCACATTGGATCCATTAAATCGCGGACCTAGGGCGACCATGGATCCATTCGTCTGGTGCAGTACCTTTCCACATTGCACCGAAGGTGAAGTTCATTGTTGATCGTAAGTTGATAATTGTTTTTGCGAGGTGGATCCGTTAGTAAGCAAGCCATCAACAACCCCTTATATTGAAGCTCAGGAAGCTCTCAAAACCGCTGCCCGTCCCTTGAAATTGCCAATGCCACTTATGTTGGGGATAGTGCTCCACTCTTGAAACCTCAATCATCTAAAGCGTCCATCATGATGGCCAAGGTTATGCTCGAGGAGGATACCAACTCGGAGCGATTTGGGGAAGAAAAGCCAGTGTCACGACATCCTCATGCTCATTGAGAGGAAGGACAGGTTTGGGTTGGGATACAAAACCCACCAAGGCCGACAAGATGAGGGTTATAGAAGAGAAGAAAAGAAAGAGGTTGGCTCACCGGAAAATCGTGAATACGAGGCTGAAAGGGTTCCCATCTGTGACATTCGTGACAGATTCCAATCATAGGTTCACATTCCTGGACCAAGCAGAGCCTATTGAAGATGATTATCCGACCGATCATGGTATCAATATGGTGTGTCCATGCTCTCCTGGACAGGAGCTCAACAATTGGGAGATCATTGAGTTCCCCAGACCATGGAGTCTTTTCCAAAGTAATTATGTAATGCTTATCCTTTAGCTCTGCCTTAGGCTTTAGGAATTTTTGTTGTAACGGGCTTACTTGTTTCTCATTTCAGTGATGACTTATCAATAAATGCGTGCATCCAAGGATCTTTGTGTTATTATCTCTCTTATTTTTTTTACTTTTGTTTTTGTTCACCATTCCTCACCAATAAATGCAGTCACTTGTCTTTAACCTTTATTCATTCACCTTTCCCTCGATAACTACCAAAATGCAGATCTAAAAGTGACTCTCTTGAAAACGACAAAGTGTTAGTAACTCATCATACAATTTTGACTATTCGTTGATCGTCTTTGAGGAGGTTGTTGATGATGACGGGGAAGTTCCCCCTGAACTATTGAGATTGGTAGAACAAGAAGCTGGGGAAATTCGGCCCCATGAAGAGCCAAAATGAACTAATCAATTTGGGAATCAAAGATGATAAAAAAGTGGTCAAGATTGGCCTTTCTACCGGAAAGAAAAGGAGCAGAACAGGTTGATCAAGTTGTTGATGGATTATAAAGATGTTTTCGCATGGTCGTACCAAGACATGCCCGAGGTTAGACTCCCGTGCAGAACACAAATTGCCATTAAAGCCTGAGTGTCCCCCAAGAAAGCAGAGCTACGAAGGATGAAAGCAGAAATGTCTTTAAAGATCAAGGAAGAGGTCAAGAAACAACTGAAGCAGGTTTCCTAGAAGTTGCAAAGTACCTCAATGGGTTGTTAACATCATTCCTGTTCCCAAGAAAGATGGAAAGGTTCAATGTGTGTTGACTATCGAGATCTAGACAGCGCTAGCCCAAAAGATGACTTTCCTCCGCCTCACATTGATGTTCTTGAAGATAATCCTCAACATGCATTATTCTCTTTCATGGACTAGATTCTCGGGATATAATCCAGATCAAGATGGCACTCAAGATATGGAGAAAACTACATTGAACCTTTTGCTACAAGGTTATGCCCTTTGGCTTGAAAATGCCGGGCAACATATCGAGCTATGGTGGCTTTATTCCATGACATGATGCATAAGGAGATAGAAGTTTATGTAGATGACATGATCGCCAAGTCCGTGATCCTAAGACGACCATGTTGATAATCTGTAGAAACTTTTGAGCGGTTAAGAAAGTTTAAGCTCCGATTAAATCCAGCCAAATGCACTTTTGGAGTGAAATCAGGCAAGCTTCTCCGGTTCATTGTTAGTCAAAGAGGAATAGAGGTTGATCCTGAAAAGGTTCGAGCAATCATCGACATGCCAAAGACCTCAAACGGAGAAGGAAGTTCGTGGGTTTTTATGAAGATTGAACTACATTGCCAGGTTCATCTCCCAATTAATAATGACATGTGAACCAATCTTTAAACCGGCCGCACAAAAATCGTGGCATTGCATGGAATGAAGATTGTCAAAAAGATTTTGAGAAGATCAAACAGTACCTACAAGAGCCTCCGATCTTGGTTCCCCCAGTGCAGGAAGACCTCTCATCATGTATTTGATCGTGCTAGATGAATCTATGGGTTGCATCTTGGCAAAGACAATGAGTCAAGGGGAAGGAACATGTCATCTATTATCTTAGTAAGAAATTCACCATTTGCGAATCCAACTACTCATCGCTAGAATGCACTTGTTGTGCCTTGGCTTGGGCGTGGACTCGTCGCTTGAGGCATTACATGTTGTGTTACACTACCTAGTTGGTGTCCAAAATGGACCCAATCAAGTATATCTTTGATAAGCCTTGCTCTGATCGGGAAGAATTACTCATTGGCGATCTTGCTATCGGAATATGACATTGTCTATGTCACCCAAAAGCAATAAAAGGAGTGCTCTTTGCAGAATATCTAGCCAATCACAGAGTAGAAGATTATGGATCGATGCAATGTGATTTTCCGGATTAAGATATAATGGTTTTGTTTGATCTCGAGCAATCACCGAGAAAAAGAAAAGTGGACCTTGTTATTTGACTGAGCTTCTAATGCATTGGGACATGGAATTGGGGCAATACTAATCTCAACTTAAAAATGATTATTTCCCTCACATCGCAAGGCTTTGCTTTGATTGCACAAACAATATAGCCGAATATGAAGCTTGGCGCTCAGGGATCCCGGCAGCGATAGAATCAAAGGCAAGGATCTTTGAGGTATATGGGGACTCTGCATTAGTCATCCACCAACTTAGAGGGGAATAGGAAACCCGAGATGCCAAGTTAATCCCAAAACCATGATTACATCAAAGGCTTGATTGAGCTGATTTGATGAAGTCACATTTCATCATATTCCCCGAGAAGATAACCAATTAGGCTGACGCTGGCTGTCTACCTTGTCCTTGATGTTTCAAAGTAAGTGACGAGAGGAACCTACCACTCATCAAAATGGAAAGTCGTGATCATCCCTGCATATTGTCAAGTGATGGAGGAAGAGTCGATCAAAATCGTGGTACCAGGACATCAAATGCTTCATCCAAAGAAGGGAATACCCTCCGGCACCTCGTAAAATGACAAAAGAACTCTAAGAAGACTTGCAATGGGTTTCTATTTAGATGGAGGTATTCTCTACAAAAGAAATCATGACATGGTGTTGTTGAGGTGCGTTGACGCAAAAGAAGCTAAACGGATAATTGAGGAGGTACATGAAGGAACTTTTGGAACACACGGCACGGTCATGCAATGGCCGGGGAAAATCTTGAGGACCGCCAATCTCGGGCGACAATGGAGGCTGATTGCTTTAATTATGCGAAGAAGTGCCATAAGTGTCAAATATATGTTGATAAGGTTCATGCGTCGCCAGCTCCTTGAATGTCATGTCGGCATTTTGGCGTTCTTAATGTGGGGGAATGGACGTGATCGGGCCAATCGAACCAAAAGCCTCAAATGGGCATCGCTTCATTCTTGTTGCCATTGATTATTTCACAAAGTGGGTTGAGGCTCGTCATCATCCCAATGTGACCAGGAATGTCGTGATCAAATTTGTAAAAAGAGAATTAATTTGTCGTTATGGATTGCCGAGTGAGATTATCACCGATAATGCGACTAATTCCTCCCCGTCATCGCCCAAAGATAAACGGGCAATTGAGGTCGCTAATAAAAATATCAAGAAGATTGTCCAAAAGATGGTTGTGACATATAAAGATTGGCACGAGATGTTACCTTTTGCTTTGCACGGCTATCGTACCTCCATTCGCACCTCGATAGGGGCAACGCCATATTCTTTAGTGTATGGGATGGAGGGCAGTGTCTCGATTGAAGTAGAGATCCCCTCATTAAGGATACTGATAGAAGCAGAACTGGAAGAAGTCAGGTGGGTTCAGAATCGACTGGACCAATGAACCTCATCGAAGAGAAGAGATTAGCAAAGACTGTGTCATGGTCAATTGTACCAAAAAGGTTGATGAGGGCTTACTAAAAGAAAGTCGCCCGGCTATTTGGGAAAGGTGATCTCGGTGCTCAAAAATATCCTACCAATCCAAAAGGATCATCGAAGGAAGTGGACCTCGAACTATGACGGACCTTACGTAGTGAAAAAGGCATTCTCCGGGAGGGGCTTTAATTCTCACCAGGATGGATGGGGAAGATCTTCCACTCCTCGTAAACTCGGGATGCAACAAAAAGTATTATGCCTAAACATACTTCCCAAGAAGAAGAATAAAAGAAAAGAAAAAGTGAAAAAAGAAAAAGAAAAAGAAAAGCTCGCTGGACTGAAATCGAAAAGACAGTCTAGGCAAAGTTAGAGCAACCCGCTAAGTGAAAACCTAAAAAGGCGGTCTAGGCAAAGTTAGGGTTCAAAAAAATAAAAACATAACAATGGAAGTGATCGTCAAGTCGATGAACCGGGCACCAAGAGGTTGGATGTATGAAGACTGGGGCAAACAACATCTCTGAAGCCAATTAATGAGCAGTCAAGATTGTATGAGGGATACTAACATTAGTCATTGAGAGAGACATCAACTGAGGAGATGCGATCCTACTCCGCAATGTTTTGCAATTTATGCTTTGTACACCTATTTCAATCCAAATATAATGACATTGACTTCCTTTATTTTATTTCGCTACCTTGGTCCCTTTCTCTTAACTTTTGTCTTTTGTGTGTGTGCATTCATCTTAATAAGTATATACTGAAATGTGAAACAAGTAATCTTAATAAGTATAGAATTCCTTAGAAAGCCTCAAAAGGTCATGGGGGGCACGATGCTTCCCCTATAAAGGGCACCGAAGAAAGAAAGGAATATTGAGAATCAACCATCGGGATAATTATCATCAAGGGTGTCTACTATCAAAAAAGTGCAAGATATCTCTCCCCGATAGGATGGGCCTTGTTTTAGTTCATCCTCAAGACCGATCAGTGATCGACGCTTTTAAGGGGTCAAGGATCCAATAATGAAAAGGAAACAGCAAATAAGAAATAATTTATCATCAATATTTTGCATCGTGCCCAAAATTAATAAGGGTTCTCATCATCATCATTCATTCTGTGATTTGAAAGTTAGTTATTCGAAGCTTGCATTGTCATTCCATCGTGAGCAAAATCGACATTCATATATTGCATTTGTCCATATGGCCTCACAAGCTTTTATCTATCTGTTTGAGCTTCTCACGGGCAATCAATCCCGTAGACTTATTTATCTTTCTCTTCGAGGCTTCACACGGGCAATCCACCCCGTAAGCTCATTTATCTTTCTCGTCGAGCTTCGACGAGCAATCCACCCCGTAAAAGCTCTTTTATCTTTCTCGTTCGAGCTTCCGACAGATAATCCACCCCGTAGCTCTTTATCTTTTTATTCGAGGCTTCTAACCGGAAACCATCTTGTAAGTTCTTTTATCTTTCTCGTTGAGTTTCGACGGGCAATCCACCCCGTAAGCTCATTTGTCTTTCCGTTCGAGCTTCCACGGGCAATCCACCCCGTCGTTCTTTTATCTTTCTTTTCGAGCTCACGGGAAATCCACCCCGTAAGCTCATTTATCTTCTGTTCGAGCTTCTTACTTGACAATCCACCCTGTAGTTCTTTTCTTTCGAGCTTCCGCGGCAGGTAATCCACCCCGTAAGCTCTTTATCTTTTTTTATTCGAGCTTCTGACGGGCAATCCACCCCGTAAGCTCTTAAGCTCAGTGGGAAATCCAACCTAGGGGTTCTTTACGGGAAATCGTGTTGTATTCACACGTCCTTTTGTTTGTCAAAGGTACTCCTGCACAAAATCGAAATTCACGTCTTTACTCATTTCTTATAACGATAATATGCTAACTTTGGTGACACCTATTATCTAATAAGAAACAAGTAAAGAGGGCAGCTGTGAACACCTAATTTTGTCCGGATATCTTATCATTTTAATTAATATATTTGAAAATAAAAGGAAAAAAAAGTACAAATTTGCAAGAAAACCAAAAATTATTTTGTTCATGCTCATGGCCCGATTTCTTTTTGGTTGCAAGTCCTTTAAATCCATCTTCCTAGCCCATGTTCTTTAGCCCAAAGCCCAAGAAAAAAATAAATAAATAACAGATAGATATATGCTTCCTATCATTAAAAAAATATAAAAATAAAATAAAAAAAGAATAATAAATAGATAAAAAAAAAGAGAGAGAGAGAGAGTTCTCATTTGCAATAGTGGGACAATGGGTAAAAGACAAAAAAAAAATAATTTTGTCTCAGAACCAAAGGCTAAGTTAAGCTTTGTTAAATTTGCAAAGGATGAGAATTTGAAATCCAAGCATGAAAAAGGAAAATATCATCCTGGTGCTCCTTATCTCTCATGCAAAGATCGCAAGGTCAATAACAAATCAAAGGGCCAAAATAGACTAAATACAAGAAAGGAAAATGGCAAAGCACAAAGCAAGACATACTCGGATACAAAATCAACCAGATTGGAAAAGAGAAAAAGACTATCCAATGTAATCAAAGCAGAGGATCATCGGGTTTCCTTTTTTTGAATCCTTATCGGTATAAATGACAACAGAGATAGAGAGCAAAAAAAAAAAAAGAAAACGGGGGGGTAACAGAGAGAGCCATATTCTTCCTTCAACAATCCAAAACAGACCATTTTCACCATTCATCTTCAACATCTCAACATAGCCAATCTCCTCCATAACCAAATACCAAAACCATCATCTTCATCTTCCTCCTAACAACATCACCTTCAATAACAACACTTGACCCTTACCCTGTACCTACCAAACAGCGCCCCATTGTTCCGCCGTCTCGCCACGTCCGGACGTCTTTCCGAGGCGCAGATCCAGCCACCGCGCCAGATGCAGGCCGTCGCTATCGCCTCATCGTCCCGACGCGAATCCGCTCGATCATCACCTCACCGCTTGCCGAATCCGCCTGCTACCCCCGACCCGGCCGCTGCCGCTGCTGCTCAACCCGGCCGCCGCCAGCTCCATCGCAACCGGGTCGCTGCGCCGTTGCTCCAAACCGGCCGCCCAAGGGTCATCACCGCGCCGCGGGAGTCTCCGCATCGTCCCCGATCCGCCCGTGCAAGCTGCCGTATGCGCTTCCCCTTCGCTCACCACGGCCCCACCGCTGCTTCGAGCCTCGCCGCCGCTCGCCTCTTGCTCCTCTCGTCTTCATGCTTGGTGGTGAGGGAATAAAGTCTCGTTCCCTTCTTTCTCTCTTTTCGATTGCTTCCCCTTTTTTTTGTTTCTTTAAGTATCAAGGCATGGGTTTTGGGCCAGCCGCGACTTTCATTCCCCTTTTTATTTAGGAAATATATTTGGCAATAAAAATCGAAGTTGGGTGTATTTCTTGCTTTGGGCCCAATCATATGAAAAAGGAGGGGGTTCTAGCTCATCTTGTTTCTAAAAAATAACATGAACCAAAAATGGTTAATAAAATATTTTCAATCCCTCGTTTCAAATAAAAATCTCCTTTTGGGTTCACGCAACAATTTATGACGTTGATGTATGATTTTTCATCCTCAAGTGTCATATGAATTGTAAGGGTTCATCGTATAGCTCCGCTATCTTTAACCCTGTGCAAGGGTAAATTCCTTTTGTATAAAATAATAAATGTTTTCAATTTACTCATTCTAACAAAATTTTATTCGACTTTTAAAATAAAATTTATTTGAATTCCCGAACAATTTATGATGTTAATATAAAAATTTATTTTCACGCAACAATTTACGACGTTGATGTATGATTTTTCATCCTCAAGTGTCATATGAATTGTAAGAGTTCATCGGATAGCTCCGCTTATCTCTAACCCTGTGCAAAGGTGAATTCCTTGTGTTAAAAAAATAATAAAATGTTTCCAATTTACTCTTTTTACAGGATTTTATCAAAATTTATAAGATGAAAAAATCTCTTTTTTAACTCACGCAACAATCTACGACGTTGATGTATGATTTTTCATCCTCAAGTGGGCGTATGAATTGTAAGGGGTTTATCGTATAACATCGCTTATCTTAGACTCTGTGTAAGAGTGAATTTATTCTGAAATAAAATCTCTTTAAAATAAAATAAATAAATCAAATCTTTATCAAAATATAAAATCAATAAACTAATCAAACTTTTTTCAAAAGAACTACGTTGCTTTGAGTTTCCCATCGCACTCGAGAATACGTAGGAGCGAGATAAATCATCTTGTCAAGACAAAACTAGATTTTCCTTTTTTTGTGTCTCTTTTTATGTTAAAATAATTAATCAAAATAATTAAACTTTTCTATTTTTAGGGATTCTCTATGGATACGGTGCCATGTCCAGTCCCTTAGATTTGAGGTTACCTTGTGGACTCATGTGTCATATTCAACCTCATTTAGTTTTTATAAACAATAAATTTAAAAATATAAAAATTAATAAAAATTTAAAATATTAAAAGTTAAAAATAATTCTTTCTTGTAAATAATTTTGGGGTAAAATAAATATTTAAAAGGCTATTAAAATGTTTTTGCACAATTAACTTGAGGTACCGTTTTTAAACGGGCGATGTGGGGTGCTAACACCTTTCCTACTCGTAACCGACTCCCGGACTCATCTCTATCTTTTTTTTAGACCAGTTTATCTTTAAATAATTCGGTTTTCTAAGATTTTCCCAATAAAAATTTTAGTGGTGACTCCTCTGTTTTTTTTTTACTTCTTTTCGCGGCTCCCAGACGGACAAATATGACACTAGTTTGAGGTACAAGGAGGAGACTTCCATTTCAGATCACTTGAATGAATTTCAAGGGCTCCTTAATCAGATGTCAGGAATGGGTATCAAGTTTGATGATGAGCTTTTGGGGCTATTTCTATTATTATCTCTACCAGAGTCTTGGGAGACATTTCTGGTTTTTATCACAAGTTCAATCCCTAATGGTGTTCTTTCTTTGGAAATGGCAAAGGGTAGTGTTGTTAATGAGGAGATGAGAAGGAAGGTACAGGGTACTTCATCTCAGTCCGAGGTGCTTGTCACTGAAAATAGGGGAGAAGTCGAGAAAAGAACCGAAGGGTGGTAGAGAGAAAAGCAGGAGCAAGTCCAAGTCTCGATACAAGAATGTGGAGTGTCATTATTGTCACAAAATAGGGCACATAGAGAAGAATTGTTTTCTGTGGAAAAAGGAGAACAAAGACAAGAAGGGTAAGCAAAAAGAGAGGGATCATGATGATGATGACCGTGTCACTACTGCTACTGGTGATGATCTTGTTATTCTCCGTGACCATGAGTCGGTTAATCTTGTATCAGATGAGAGCATGTGGATAATTGATAGTGGTGCTACATTGCATGTTACACCGAGGATGGAGTTCTTCACATCTTATACTTCAGGTGACTTTGGAGTGTTGAAGATGAGTAATGATGGTGTGTCTAAGGTGATTGGTGTTGGTGATGTTTGCTTGCAAACCAACATGGGAATGCAATTGTTGCTTAAAGGAGTCAAACATGATCCGGATGTCCGCTTTAATTTGATCTATGTGCAATTGCTTGATGAGGATGGTTATGATAATCACTTTGGTTCTGGAAAGTGGAAACTCAGCAAAGGTAGCTTGGTTGTGGCTAGTGGGGAGAAAATTTCTAAACTGTATTGGACAAAAGCTTTGGCTGCTAAAGATAGTGTGAATGTTGTGGATATGGAGGCATCTTTGTGGCACCAAATGCTTAGTCATATCGTTGAAAAATGGTTAAATTACTTAGCTAAAAAGGATGTGTTTCCTGGATTGAAGAGTACAGAGTTGGAGATGTGTTCTCATTGCATGGCTGGTTAACGTACTAGAGTATCCTTCAAGAAGCATCCTCCCTCAAGGAAGTCGGGGTTGCTTAGCTTGGTGCATTCTGTTGTGTGTGGCCCATTGAAGGTAAAATCCTTTAGTTGTTCCCTCTACTTTGTTACTTTTATTGATGATTGTTTCGGGAAACTATGGGTCTATGCTTTGAAGACAAAAGACCAAGTGCTGGAAAAGTTCAAACAGTTTTAGGGCTTTGGTTGAGAGACAATCGGGGCAAGAAGCTGAAATGCATTCGTACTGACAATGGTGGTGAGTATTGTGGACCCTTTGATGTCTATTCCAAGCAGCAAGGTATTGCACATGAAAAGACTCCTCCTAAAACTCCTCAGCTGAATGGTTTAGCAGAGAGGATGAACGGGACATTTATTGAGAGAGTGAGATGTATGCTTTCTGAAGCTAAGTTACCCAAGCATTACTGGGGTGAGGCACTCTACACAGCGGTACATGTTATTAATCTCAGTCCTGCAGTTGCTTTGAACAGTGAGGTGTCAGACAAAATTTGGTTTGGCAAGAATGTTAGGTATGATCAATTGAGAGTCTTTGGTTTCAAGGCTTTTGTGCATGTTCCAAAGGATGAAAGATCCAAGTTGGATGCAAAGACAAAGCAGTGTATCTTCATCGGTTATGATCAGGATGAATTTGGTTACAGGTTGTATGATCCTGGAAGGTCAAACCATTGAAGACATTGATAAGGTGGAGAAGACTACACCCAAGAATGATAGCAACTTGTTTGATGTTGATCCAGTTCGATTGCCTGTTTATAATTCGGATACTGTTGATGGTAACGTTTAGAATGGCGAGCCACGTGATTTAGATGTTCCAGGTGATGATGATGAAGAGGAACATGAGATGTCACAAGATGAGAATCTTGGTGATGCTTCCGAACCACCTCAAATCCAACTCAGGAGATCTAACAGGCAGAGACAACCATCTATAAGGTATCATTCTGATGAATATGTAACCTTGACTGATGAGGGAGAACCAGAGTGTTTTGGAGAGGCCATGGAGAGTGAAGACAAACAAAAGTGGCTGGATGCAATGCAGCATGAAATGAAATCCTTGTATGATAATCACACTTGTGATTTGGTGAAGTTGCCTAAAGGCAAGAGGGCCTTGGAAAACAGGTGGATTTATAGGGTGAAACATGAGAGTAACTCTCACGTCTCCAAGGTATAAAGCCAGATTAGTGGTGAAGGGCTTCCGTCAAAGAAAAGGTGTTGATTTTAATGACATTTTCTCGCATGTGGTAAAGATGTCATCCATTAGAACCGTGTTGAGTTTGGCGGTTACTCTTGATTTGGAGGTAGAGCAAATGGATGTGAAAACAGATTTCCTTCATGGTAATTTGGAGGAAGAGATTTACATGAAGCAACCTGATGGTTTTCAAGTTGAAGGCAAGGAAGACTATGTGTGTAGGTTGAGAAAAGCCTATATAGTTTGAAGCGGGCTCCGAGGCAGTGGTATAAGAAGTTTGAGTCTATTATGTGTGACCAAGGATATAAGAAGACTACTAAAGACCATTGTGTCTTTGTTAGAAAGTTTTCTAATGATGACTTCATTATCCTGTTATTATATGTTGATGGCATGCTTATTGTTGGGAAAATATTTCCAGGATTGACAGGTTAAAGAAGCAATTGGGCGAGTCATTTTCCATGAAAGACATGGGAGCTGCTAACAGATTCTTGGTACAAGAATCATGCGTGGCAGAAAGGAGAAAAAGCTATGGCTATCACAAGAACACTATGTTAAAAGAGTGTTGCAGAGATTCCGTGATGGAAAATGCCAAGGCGGTAAGCACTCATCTTGCTACTCATTTCAAGCCGAGTGCTAAACAATGTCCTTCAAATGATAGAGAGAAATTAGACATGTAACGGGTTCTTTTTGATTCTGCTGTGGGTTGTTTGATGTATGCAATTATATTTACAAGACCAGATATAACACATGTTGTTGGTTCAGTCAGTAGATTTTTGTCTTATCCGGGTAGAGAGCATTGGAATGCTGTGAAATGGACTTTGAGATATCTTTGTGGTACCACCGTGTATGAAGCTTTGCTTTGGAGGTGATAAGCCTACTTTGGTGGGGTACTCGGACTCGGATATGGTCGAGACATTGATTCCGGGAAGTCCGCCGGGCTATATGATTAGATTTGCGGGGGAGTTGTGACTTGGCGTCTAAGTTGCGAAGTGTGTAGCATTGTCCACTACTGAAGCAGAGATCATTGCCATTACCGAAGCATGCAAGGAGTTGCTATGGTTGAAGAAATTCTTGTAGGAGCTTGGTTTTGTTCAAGACAAATATTTGTTGTTTGTTGATAGTCAGAGTGCTATTCATCTTGGTAAGAATCCAACTTTTCATTCTAAGTCCAAACATATTGATGTGAGGTATCATTGGATACGTGATGCTTTGGATGCTAAGCTATTGGAGTTGGCAAAAGTTCATACTGATGATAATGGTGTTGATATGATGACTAAAGCACTACCAAGAGGGAAATTTGAAACTTGTTGTGATATCGCTCGGTTTGGAGGTTATCTCCACATAGTTGTGAGGGGAGATTTTTGGGCTTTGGGCTCCCTTCCTATATGAAGAAAGGCCCAAATATGTAAGCCTATTTTGTCTTGCTTGTTTAAGTGGAGAGAGGTCAGATTAGGGTTGTAGAGAGGTCTCGTTTTAGTAAGAATATAGCAGCCAACAAGAGAGAAGAGAGGAGAGAAAGCCAACCCGCATACCCACCAGACAGTCACCGTAAAATCGCGAAAGAGGATTCGTTCACCGTTGGATTGGGCTGAAATTTCTGCAGTAGGTTCACGAGGTCTTAAGTGAGAGATATTGGCTTCGTATAGTAGCTCTGTTTTTGGGGTAAATTTCATCTTCATGTTTCTCATTTGTAAGCATTGGTGCTTGGTTGTTTTGGTTGATTTTTAGCACGGTTTGTGCACTTGTTGGAGACTTTTTTGTACCCTTATTTGATCATAGTGGAGCTGTTTCTTTGGTCTGGACGACCCGTGGTTTTTACCCTTGCTTTAAGGGGTTTTCCACGTTAAAATCTTGGTGTCTCTTTGGTGTTTGTGTTGTTCTATTTGCTGTCATATATTTGTTGTTGCTCCTCACAGATTCTTACAAGTTTGGGGGGATTTATTTCCGCTGCGTATTGCTTTGTTATTGGGTTACACTGTTGCATTGTTGTTCCCCGCATCAGTTTCCTCCTGGTTGGCATTGCAGAACTTACAAAGAAGATTGTTATTATTCGTCAATATTCCTCTCTTAAGAAGATTCACTGTAGTAGGAATCTTGTTTAGAGAAGCCTTCCAACAAAAAGCAACTATTTTGATCGAAACCTTATTGTCCTACGAGAAAACGAGAAGTTTGAAGCCAACGACTAAACCGGATTGGAGAGAATCTTGTATGCTGAGCAAATCGAATACATCCCGGAGCTATCCCTAACCAAGACCATGAATCCAAAACAGACTCTGTGAGAGAACAAGAGTGCAGCACCTTGCATTAAGCCCGACAACAATTCCTCCTCCCAAACAAACAATCTTCTACGCCAAGGCAACCTCCAACTCCAAACCTCCTCGCACCGCCACCTTTCCATCTTTGTGGACTGAAACATTGAACAATCTATCAAATCTAACTTCAAGAGATACCTCTCCCACCCAAATATCCCTCCAAAAAAGGCATTCCTCTCCGTTGCCTATTTTTCTAACTGCACCATCCGATAACCACCCCACCCTATCGTAATCACTCCCATCTAACCTCACTAAATCTCTCCACCAAGAAGAGACCAACCCCAAAACATCGATACTTCACTTCTAACCCCGTATCTTACCTTGGATCACCTTACATCATAACCCATCACCCTCTCGACAAAAGGCGCCACCTCCATTTCCCCAATAAGGCTAAGTTGAAACTAGCTAGATTTCTAATACCCAAACCCCTCCTCCCTAGATCTACTGCAACCACATCCCATTGGACCCAATGAACCTTTCTACACTCCCTCGCTACCCTCCTAAAGGAACCGACGTTGCAATTGAGAAAGAATATTGATCACCTTCTTCGGGACTTTGTAGAAGGATAGGTAGTAGATCGAAGACAAGTTAAAACTGCATTCAACAAAACAATTCGGCCTCCCAAAGAAATGTACTTACTTCTCCACCCCGCCAATCTAGATTTCATTGATTGTATCACATCCTTCCAAGACTTGCTTTTCCGGGTTTGCACCTACCAATATGCCAAGAAATTTAAAAGGTACCGAACCCTCCTTGCAATTCAAATTAGTGGCCAAGCTACTAATTAGGCCACCTGAATCCCTAACCCCCATTATGCAACTTTTTGAAAAATTGACTTTCAATCCGTAAGCCAATTCAAGCATCTCAAGATCCCCTTCATAACAAAGGCGTTGCTAGCTGACAATTTACCCACCAAAATGGTATCATCTCGGACATCTTGGACATGTGATATCGCCACCACCTCCATGTTGCCTTTCACCGGATATGGTTCATACACCCCGAATAGATTGCTTTCTTAAAAATGCCATCAAGACCCTCAACAACTATCAAAAACAAGAAAGGCACCATCGGATCTCCCCGCCTTAATCCTTTTGAAAGATCGAATTCCTTAGTTAGGCTTCCATTGATTAAAATCGACACCGGCCGAGGAAAGACACGCCCGATCCAAGATCTCCATTTTCCTCCAACACCCATCCTATCTAGCATATAGTCCAAAAACTCCCATGAAACCGAGTCATAGGCTTTTTCAAGTCAACCTTTAGAAGCATAAGAGGGTCTCCCTTCTTCCTAGCGTAGTTAATAATCTCGTTAACTACAACCACACCATCTAAAAATGTTTTTTTCCCTTTTAAGAATGTTGATTGGCTAATGTAAATTACTGACTTGAACCTTACATAACCTTGCAGCCAATTTTTTGTTAAGATCTTATAGCATGACCCCACCAACGAAATAGGCCTAAACTTCTCCAAACTAATGGGGTTAGCACACTTTGGAATAAGAGCCGTGAATGAAGCATTGGAGCCTCTTGGTAAGCTTCCATTAGTGTGAAACTCCCCAAACAACTTGAAGAAGTCATCCTTAATTATGTACCAGAATTTCTTGATAAAGGTGAAGTTAAACCCGTCCGAACCTGGGCTCTTGGTACTATCACACTCCACACCGCCTCTTCAATTTCTTTCCGAGTAAACTCGAGTCGTAAGCATGGTAACTTCACTTTCGACACCCCGTGAACTCCACACCATCTAGTTTTGGTCTTGACCACGAGACTCACGAACTCGTTTTTGAAAAAAAGAGTGCACTTCTTCCTTTATAGAGGCCGCATCATCTACCCAAACCTCCCCAACATAGAAGCCATTGATAAAATTATTCCTCTTCCTTTTATTAATGCATGCATGAAAGAACTTTGAGTTTGAGTCACCTTCCTTTAACCATCTTGCCTTAGCCCTTTGCACCAGGAACGCCACCTTCATCCTTGACCAATGCCAAAAAGATTCCTGGTATTGTCGCCTCCTCTCCACATCTACATCGGACAGTTCCTCATTTTCCCCTTTTGCATCCAAAGAATTAATTCCAAAGAATCGCCTCCGTAATTCGACATCCTTATTCCCGAAATTGTGCTTATTCCAATCATTAATTTCCATCTTCAGCATTTTCAATTTTTCGCTTAACCACGAATGCACCCCACCCCGGACTCGAAAACTCATCCACTTCTCTTCAATAAACATACCAAACTCTTTATGCAAGAAACCAAGAGTTCATTATTTTAAATGGTTTCACCCTTCAATCTTGTTCCCTTGTCTTGAGAACCACGGGGCAATGGTCCGACATCGTTCTAGCCAAACCCCATTCGACCTAGATTCGCCAAATGCTCAGTCAATCCTCCAAAGCAAAAACGATCATCCTTCCCATATATCTCCCTCCCGCCCCCTCCCCCCCCCCTTTCCCCCACCCATCAATGGTTCTTTAGTTACATCCATCCCCTCCACAACCTCTAAAAACCGGCCATCTCCCTGGGTTTTGACCCACCGACCCCCCCTTTTTTTCCCCACTTTTAGTGTGAGTTAAAGTCTCCTGCCAAACACCAAGTATCACAAGGAGAAGACCTTTTCAGTGATAGTAGCTCCTCCCACAATCCTCTTTTTTCAGCCAAACCACATGGGCTATAGATATTAACAATAACACATGAAATTTCCTCAGGACCCTATTTTCCTATCACCCCAAGGAAGCCTTGCCTTAAGAATGAGTCTACCATTTTGAAAATTTCTTCATTCCACACATAGAGGAGACCACCTGATCTTCCAACAAAGTCTCTTGACACCCACCCAACGTTGTTATCACCCCACAAAGAGCCACACAAGGATTGATCCGGAGACCCCATCTTTGTTTCTTGGATACAAACAAACTCCAGTTTCTCCTTTGAGATCATACACCTAACTGATCTCTTCTTTAACCTCCCCCCCAACCCCATGACATTAAATGAAGCTACCCCCATTGTGATTTTTCTTTTCCCCTTGGATCCCCATCCTGTTTTCTTCCCTTTTTATACTGAGACATGTCTCTTGCCTCCAACTCCATCAGCTTATCTATAATAGTTGGTTCATCCTGTTGCAATCCCACCCCCAAAACTTTCCCCACTCCCAAGTTCTAGCCACCTCATCCTCCAAATCAAAATTCAAAATAGCTTTGTTCCTACTCTTGATTTGGCTATCCAATATAGAGTTACTAACCTGGCTCTTCCCGGGACCTGGTTGGCCACCCTTGATTTTCTTTTGTTGCCGGGTACTTCTTTTTCTGATCAAACCACCTGAATCTGAAAGCAAAGTCCCTTCTTCCACCGCCACACTCAAACCTATCTCTGTGATGAGCTTCTTTTTTCTTGGCCTCGGAGTGCCACACGAACAAAATGACTTGTTCCATTTTATGTTGAGATTCCCTTTTATGTTTTTTTTCGAAGACCCTGTTTCCTTGTTGATGGCCTTGCCTAAATCCTCCGGATTTCCTCTAAGTGTGTTAGTTTGGGCTTTGTTTCCCAAAGACAAGTCATCTCCACTCAATTCTGAAGTTGTCAACTTCCAACCAAGACCAGGCCTTTGACTTAGCATGTCATCAACGAAGGTTGTTTCACCCGAGCCAAAAAATGCACGCCCCTGCACAGCAGCGTTTAGATGTTTTGGACCGCAAACCGCAAGCCCAGATTCCCCCTCCAAACAATTCTCATTCGCTTGCTCCTCATCTAATAGCACATTTAGTCCCACTGACTTGTTATTAATTGGGCTTAAACCCGAGTTTGAAAGGACTACCTGAGCTGGGCCCATATTTGTTCCACCCCATCAACCTCAAAGCCCTCGGGAACCCGCACCCTTTCTTCTGTATCGCCGCCAACTAAGTCAGACCCTCCATGAAAGCTATTCAAGATGTCCTTTCCATTGTATGACGCCTCGGGCTCAACTAACCCCATCACGTCCTTTTCAAGGCTTGAAAGTAAAACTAGATTCCCCGCCTTAACTGTGGAAAGGCTTTCGTTCATCAGTTCTCCCTGAATATTTGTCTCACCTTCCGGATTTATTGTTATGCCAACATAACACCCATCTAACCAACTTCTCTCAGTCTCCAACACATTAAACTCCATTTCATACCTTGCATTAATCGCCTTTGGACCACTTTTTTGTCTTTCCTGATGCCTATAGTTATTGCCCACATGTTTCCCACATTTAGCCACTTCAGCAAAACTTGCTCCAGCTTTTAGCCCGCCTCCCCTTCCTACGTACCCCCTATTTGCATGGTTACTTGCTAACTGGTCCTCCTTATGCCCTTTTTGGTACAAAGAGATATTGATCTTCAGCTTTAAGTCTCCAATCCAGATATTCGATAACTGCTCTTCTAGCCATTTTGGATTCCTCACCTCTACATACTTCACAAACCCAAACCGTTTTCCTTGTTCATCCTTTTTGTTTGGGATATACACATCCCTCACCCTACCCCATTTTAGGAACACCTTCCTCATATCAGCTTGTTTGAACACATCCAGAAAATTCGAGAAATAGTAAGAAGTAGTTCCCTTATCTTCCCATCTGATGTAATGGATTTGGTCTTTGCGATTCCGGTATGAATCACGTCTCCTTTCCCAAACCCTGTCTCTCTCGGTTCTCACCCTCTCTCTCTCATGACTATTTTTGTTTACTACTATGCAAAGAATGATTAATATGTCTTAATTGCGTTCCTGGTAGAAAGGAATGATTAATATGCAATGTAACTCAAATTAATGTAACTCAAAGTAAGTAACTGAATAGGGCTATGTACTGTTTTATTGAATTCAACAAGTAAGGATTCAACTTCCAACGTATATGCTGGAAGGAAATTACAGCTATAAAAGGAAATATCATAATAGGAAGGAGTCGAGAGACTGCAATAGAGTAGAGGTAGAAGAGAATGATTGATCGATATCACACAAATTCCTTCAGCCTGGTGATAAGTCATTTCTGAGGTACTTTTTAGTGTTGTATACTTGACCTAATTAATTTTTATATGTGCTTAATATTGGTGATTTGACTGACTTTTGTATTATTGGGCTTAATTGCTAAATATTGTTAATTTTCAATTTTTCACTCACATTGACCTTGTTGTCTTACGCAGAACATAACCGGAGTTAAAGATATCGGATTTGGGTGATCTCAATGTCCCTAGAAAGCTAAGACAGATATACAATTTTGGGTTTCACAGGCATTGTCAAATTTGGTCAAATTCAAGGCCAAACTGGATCCCAAATTCTCTGACACAGATCAGTTCGCAGTCCATGATATCCCCTCACTTAAATGAGCATAACTTACTCATCTTAAATTCAATTAAGACATATGATACCTTGTTGGAAAGTTTATTGGGATGACCTTATCGTAGGCTAGATTTCGATTAGGTTTCAAAGAGGTTGGGACGGGCTGCGACTAGAAATGTTGCAAAAAGCTGTTTTGAAGTAGAAAGAATAGTATCTTTATAGCACACTGACTGTTAGTGGGTTCTCTTGCTCAGCTAATGCGTCAACAAATTGGAGGTTTCCTCAGTACAATCTTCTGAGTGTGAGGGCTTGTTGCGTGGGAAAGATGGTCGCTGGTTATGCAACTTTTTGAAAAACATTGGGTTGTACTTCTATATACGTAGCAGAATTATGGGATGCTATGCATGGAAGGCTTGTGGTTGGCAAAATCTAGGGGTTGAGCTTCATATGGATTCAGGGGTCATTGTCAAGTGTTTGAATGGTGAGGGTATATGTGCAGTGCCAATGGGTGTTTGGTTGCTCAAATCTATATGAATAATGTAATCGGACTGGGTGGTTCGAGTTTCGCATGTCTTTCACGAGGTTAATACGAGTGCAGATGTAATGGCTAATATGAGGTTCATAAGTTTGAGTTGAGATTTTCATGGCCTAAATTTTTGAAATAAAATATCTCACACATTTTACAAAGAAAAATGATATATAGTATGAAAGTGATTCCGCACTTTTTAGTGCGAATAGTATTGTGAGATTATTTTTTCTCTTATTATTATTCTTTACCCACCGTATTTCCACAAGAAATGATGAAATAAGCTTTGGGGGAACACGTCTTATTTTGACGAATTTACTCTATATTTGGATTCAACACAACCGGGGAAAAACGAAGAAGCGACTGGTACCGAGATATAAACACACACTGGTCGTTGGGCTATGGTCCAATCTCATGAAACTCATTTGGGTTGGCCCATAATGTTGCTTCTGGCAAGAGGAAGTGGCCAAGGCCCCAAAAAAAATTTAAAAAATGCTAAAAAAAAGGTACACAACAGACAATTTTTTTTTTAAAAAAAATTTTTGTTGTAAATATAAAGAGATCCGGATTTAATAAAATGTTGTTTGTTAAAAAATATTTTTTGTTGTAAAATATATAAGTATAGGCTATTCCACTACTCCTGACATAGCATCTAACATCTATGTCTGCCACTTCACTTAACCACAAGAAGTCTTCTGCGACTGCGAGAGTAGCAAAGGAGGATGACCACCAACTCAAGTTACTAGCAAAAAAAAAAACGAGCCCTTTTAAAAAAATAGTTGAAGTTTAAAAAATTGTTTAGAACATCTTATAATTTTCACATTTTTTACTTGAGAAGTATTTTTAACAATTTTTTTAAAGAGCAATGTATGTTAGCAACTCTATCAAATAACAGAAAGTATGTTCAATGGATTCCACCAAAATTACATTCAATATTTATAAAAAAATGTTACGAGCACCAAAATAAATAAATAAAGTATTTTAAAGAAAATGTTGAAAATAATATGTTACTAATATTTTTCCTTTTTTTTTACTAAAAAAGATATTCGTTCATTCAAATTGGTAAAATACATCGAAAACAACACAAATTCAACATCGCTAAAAACCGAAAGGGATGAATCTGCGAACAAACTCACAACACCCAGGTTAATAGCATAATACGGCAAAATGCCTACAAATGTGACAAAATCAAAGTGACCGGAATACACATGCCTCCGGATCTGTAACGTTGACACCCAAGTCTTGATTGAATCTGTAATGAATCGAAGCTGATCTGTCAAACTGAACCAAACGAACACAGCAACAAGACAGGAAACCAAACAACGTTGCAACAAGACAACGAACAAAACACCGCCTTACGCAGACGACAAAAACACGAAAGAAAAACCAGATCTATGTGGAAAAACCACTTATTTAGATAAAATGAGAGAAAAAAACGATGTATTGGGGTGATTCCAGGCCAAAAAATGGCACAAAACCACCCTCTTCCAGTGGATGAGGAATAAGGAAAATAGGAGTAGAGGGAAGATTGAGAGAGAGAGATGACTCTAGATTAGGTTTGACAACAATTGTTACGAGACATGATTCATATTGCATAAGTATTTTTTCCTTTTTTAAATATGTGTTATGTTCATTGATAATAAAACTATATACGGTTGTTGGGTTGGGCCTTTAGGCCCCTTGAGCAAAAAAACTACATACTGTTGTTGTATCAAATTAAATTCTTTAAAAATCAAAAGTGTATTGCATTTTAGATTTTTGGTAGACCATTTCGTTTTAGATTGAAACTTCACTCGTAATTTCCTAACTATTTCTTTGGTGTCTCATGCATAGAGGTGTAACGGGTCGATTTGGTTCGGTTTTAGGTGAGAAAAAAATACGAATCAATCAAAAATGATTGGTTCGGTTTGATTCGGCTTTTTACAATTTTTCCTACATAACCCGAACCAAACCAACCCGACGAGGTACGGGTTGGTTCATATCGGGTGTTCGGGCCATCCGCTCAATAATCCATAATACAAAATCAGAGGAGAACACTTTGCAACTCACAGAAACAACACAACTCAAAGTGGGGTTTACGATTTAACTTTTAGAAAAAAGCAGAGAAGAATACTTTGCGGAGAGAACAAAGGATCTGAATCCAACCAAGATTAATTTACACACTTTGCATATCCTTATGAATCGGTGTAAATTGATTTAGATCCTTACGATTTACACATAAAAGGCAATAATCACAGTACACTTTGCAACTCATTTCTCAGCAACACAGAGAAGACAAAGTGAACAGTGGAAGGCAGCAAACTCAACGGTGGAGGACGACACGACCACGACGGAAGCTATGCAGGTGGGCGGAGGACGGCGGAGGATGCTCACGTCGGACGAAGCAGGATGAAGGATGGATGGAAGACGCTCGCACGTTGGATGGAAGACGCACTCACCAGGACGGAGGAGCTAGGCGAGCTCCAACAGCTGGTTTGGTCACAGTGACGACGAAACCCTAGTGCTATGCGAGTGAAGGTCTGAGATTGTGATAGCGGAGGCAGCACTAGTGGAAAATATACATTAGACGGTAAAGGTTTACGTCAGTTAACCAAAAGCTAGACGTTAAAAAGGAGGCGGTGGCAGTTTTGTAAATATCAGGCTTCATTAATTCAATTTTAACGTCAGTTGTTTTAATGACTGACGTTAAAAGTGAAGTGACTCACTTTTAACGTCAGTTCAATAAAGAACTGACGTTAAAAATGAACATTTTAACGTCAGTTCTGTAAAGAACTGACGTTAGAAGTAAGTCTCTTCACTTTTAACGTCAGTCCCTACATCAACAGACGTTAAAAGTTATTTTAATATTTTTTTTTTATCTAGTATACGATTCCTTCCGCATTGCCTTCCTCAAAGTTTCAGTTTCACATGAATTGCTTTGATGTTTTGTGTTTCTGTTTTGAAAACTAAAATATATGTGCGAAGTATAAGTTGAATCAATAACCCAAACCGGATCTCATTCATGAAGTGTAATACAGACTGATCGATGCAGAAGATTGAGAGGGTTTAAAATCCTATAAAAAGTTACATTGAAAGGGTTTAAAATCCTATAAAAAGTTACATTGAAAGGGTTTAAAATCCTAAACATTAAAGCTACATCCCATCAGAGAGTTTTATGAAATATGCCAAAAGGAAAACTATATATACTCCGAAGACCTCGAAAACCTGGGGGCATGAGAGAGCTCAAGAGAGAGGCAAAAACAGGTGCACTAGATCTGTTTCAAGCAAAGGCAAGTGGTTCCAGAGACTTCCAAGACGGTCACTTGCTGCCAAAGCTGAGGTTTTGGAACTGTGACCCCGAGCACCCGATTAGCCCTCCAAAGAATGATTCTCTGGAAGGTGATAAGGTGAGAAACTCACATAATGTAATTTACTCAGACTTATCACCCATGTAATGTAATTTACTCAAACTCAGAAGTTGTTTGACCATTAAGACAAAGACCTTTGAGTCTAGGAATAGGAAGAAAGAGTGATGAAGTTAATCTCACTACAGAGCCATATTGTGAAGCGAGAAAATTAAAAGGATGGAAGGAAGCTATTTATACGAGCAGGGGATGAAGTTACTAAGCTATTCTGATTTTATTGAAAACTTACCTATAAACTTAATGCTCATTAAGAGGATTGAGTTACAAGGTGCATGGGTAAGTAGCACAGTACAGTCAAAGGAATGAATGTTTTTGCAGATATCTATACACTTTTAACGCCGTTTTTAAAAAACGGACGTTAAAAGTGTTTTTAAATAAAAATATTAATTGTTAACGCCGCTTTTTTATACAACCGACGTTAAAAGTTTGATTTTTACTTGATTAGATAAATAGGCGACGTAAATAATCCTATATATTATAAACGTGCAAGAATGAATATTGGAAATAATGTAATTAATATACGGAACTTGGCAGTCATCAATTAAGTTGACGTTAAAAATGAGGTGGTGGGTAAACTATTTGCGTCAGTTCTATAAATAACTGACGTAAATAATTATGAAACTCATTTCATTGGTTGTCATGTCCCTGTTGTCCCTCTTAACGCAGATCACTCCATATAGTACTGCAGTTTATTTTTAAACCTTTTTTTTATACAAGTTTATTTTTAATTTTTATTAATTAGCTTGAATTAGTAAACAAATTATTGTGCAAATTAAAATAAATAAACACTTAACATAAAACAAGTTATATGTATAATCAAATCGTATGACATTGAAGCGATTCATAAGTTAAAATTACATGATTAAAAGATAAAAAATTTCTGCAACATAGCCCTAAAATATAAAAAAGTTTCTGCATCAACATCATTTTCTTCTCGATCCTGTCATCGAAACTCCAATGGATGCATCACCTCCCTCACTTGAATTCCAAGATGCAAAGTAAATCCTCGAGGCACTAGCAAAAAAAGCAAAGTGAAATGGATCTTTGCATCTTTCTTCTTCATGGAGTTCCTTGATGCATCATCTTGAATCCACAATCACTTGCTTCCAAAGCAAAGTGAAAGGGATGACGGGGATGAAATAAAGTGAGAGAATCACATTACGTGATTCACCCAACCTTAATATCCATGCAATGTAATTTACTCAAACTCAGAAGTTGTTTGACCATTAAGACAAAGACCTTTGAGTCTAGGAATAGGAAGAAAGAGTGATGAAGTTAATCTCCACGGCAGAGCCATATTGTGAAGAAGAAAATTAATTAAAAGGAGATGGAAGCTAAGAAGCTATTTATAGGAGCAGTGGATGAAGTTACTAAGTTATTCTGATTTTCTTGAAAACTTATCTATAAACTTAATGCTCATTAAGAGGATTAGGTACAAAGGTGAATGGGTAAGTAGCACAGTAGTCAAGGGAATGAATGTTTTTGCAGAAACTAATAAACCTTTAACGTCCGTTGTGTAATACAACTGACGTAAGAAGTTGTGAGTGTTTTTAACGTCAGTTTCTTAATACAACTTACGTTAATATATATGACCTTTAACGTCAGTTATTACTAACAACTGACGTAATAAGTGTGAGAGTGTTTAACGTCAGTTTATTAAGACAACCGACGTTAAATATATGATCTTCAACGTCAGGTTTTACCAAAAACTGACGTAAAATGTTGTTTTATTTTAATTATAACGTTTACCCCCGCGCGCCTCCTCCACTTCTCTACGTCTTTTCTCTTTTCATCACGCTCAACCCTCACTCTCGCTCTCACTCTGCCCTAATCGCGAGCTCATCTCCACCGCAACCACCGTGAGGGCTTCTTCGCCACCACCGTGAGGTACACTCTTAACCCCTAACTCTATCTTTCCCGCTCCTTCTTTGCAATAACTTGACATCTCTCTTTCCCCTGGCCTTCCCGCGCACTAACTCTCCTTGTCCCTCTGCTTTCAGTAACCACATCGAACGTTGGCCACCACTCTAGCTTCCCCACCACCACCACGCGAGCGCCTATTTCTGGTGAGTCTTTAATTAGGGCACATTTTTTTATTCACGGTTTTGAGTGCATGCATGTTGCTCTGCTGGTTTGAAACTGTAGTCTCAGTAGTTGAAACTTGAAACTGTGAGTTTGAGTTGTTTGGAATGTCTCTATTTTTGGTTTTGAGTGTATGTTGAAACTGTAGTCTCAGTAGTTGTAACTTTAAACCGCGAGTTTGAGTTGTTTGGAATGTCTCTATTTTTGGTTTTGAGTGCATGTTGCTCTGCTGGTGGATCTGTCACGGCCGTGATGCTCATCACGGCTAGGCCGTGATCGGTTCGCCTATGAGGGTCTGGTTCGGTTGGCACGTTACGGCCGTGATGGACATCATGGTCAGGTCGTGACCGGTTGCTTGGCAATCTTCAAAAACTATAGTTTTCAATCTCCGTATTGTCCTTATATTGGATATATAGATGTTTTGTATATCTACAGGACCTATCTAGTTATTTTTATTTATACTTCGTATTTATTTTGAGTTATAACCTATGTTAATACATATATATTGTTTTTGAACAGGCATACATATGGATCGGTCGGATAGCCCACATGCACGGGAGGACACTGTGGGGTTTCGCAGACCCGATCACGCCTACGCCTGCTGATTCTAGTGTAAGTTTACATGCATGTTATATACTATCTTTAGTCCTTCTTGTTAATGTAAGTTTATAATGTTATAACCCTCTATTTTATAATTTTTTTTGTCCATACAGACATCACAGGCTCATAGGAAACGGGGTAGAGGAGCCACCTCGTTAAAGAAACTAGAGAAGGACAGGCAGAGCGGACAGAAGCTTGAGGTGTCCTTCGATGCTAATCTAAATGCCCAGGGACCCCGTGCTAAAGAATTTAATAAGTGGGTGTTTCTACAAGCGAAGCAGCACGTAAGCATCAACTACAACCACTGGAATGACGTTCCACAAAACGTTAAGGATCAGATTTGGGAGGCTATCACGGTATTTTACCTTTACATTCGTTTGATTTACATTATTAGATAATTATCCGAGTTATAATCCATCCAGTTGTTATATATGTATCTAATGTGTAGGTAGCTTGGACTGTGCCAAATGACGAGGATCATCGTCATAAATGTATGAAAATGGCATCAAAGCGTTGGAATGGGTTCGAGCATGTTCTTACCAGGTACTATCTATCTGGGAATAAGCGGCTTGATAAATTGTTCTCGGATTATCCCTGGATTGATCAGGATACTTGGGATATGTTTGCCAGGAGTCGACAGGATGAAGAATTTCAGGTTGGTTGATTAAATTAATTTTGTATGCTTATTATAGATCATTTAACTATATTTAATTATGTGTTTTTGTTTGAATAGGCTAAGGCAAATAAGGGTCGGCAGAATCAGGCGAAGAACGTCCACCGCCACACCATGTCTCAGGGTGGGTACCATACTCGGATCCAGCAGATGATGGCGGATAGGCTGAGGGGCGAAGCGGGAAGAGCACTCTGCTAGGATTGAAAGAGGAGAGGTGCCCGAGGGCACACCATCAAGTCCTCCGTCGGACATCGACCGCGAGGATGTCAGGTTAGCCGGCCGCATGACAAAGGCGGGATCTTTTAAAGGCGATGCCACTCGCGAAGTGGCGTGATAAGATTGTAAGTAAATAATTAACTTGATTTCAATTGATATTTGTATAGATATTTGCAACACTTTTCACTTGCACGTTTTTCATTTTTTTTCATTGTAGATGGATCTTAAAGCAAAATCCTCCCGGGCGCATTCGTCCCCTTCGGACGGCAGGGCGTCTTGATGACTCGCTCTAGGCAAGAAAGACCATCCTGGTCGGGTTCTCGGTGTTCCCGGGAACGTGACCATCAAACAATATTATGGCAAGTCTGCTTCACGAAAGCGGGTGGTCAATGAAGCATCAATTTTGGCCGACATTACTCAAGACCTCATGACCAACCCGGATATTACAACACATCCGATGCAAGGCTTAATAGCCAACCTGCAATTCAAGCAGGCGCTTGCTAGAGAGCTTTCCTCCGTCGGTACATCCCAGGACACCGCAAGGCTTGCCAACGCTTCACATGTGAGCACAAAAGAGAGTTTTAGTATGGCACATGTGGAGGACGATGAGTTGGCAGCTAGGGTGCGGGAGTTGGAAGTCCAGCGCCATGAGCATGAGTTGGAAATGAAAAGGCGTGAGCTTGAGTTGGACTCCAAACGACGTGAGCTCGAAATGTTAGCAAAGGTATTTATTCATTATTAATGTCCAAATTAGTCAAATAATTACTTGTGTTTTTTTTAATTATCAAAAACTTATATATTTTATTTTTCCTAAACTGAAGGCCAAGTCGACGTCGGTGTCGCTGTCACCTATCACTTGTTTGTTCTCACTTGGTAAGGATTATGCGTATGAGATTTTTGAATGTCCATTGGATCACGATGGATGGGTGGCACGCCCAGATCAACAGAGGATATTTTCCTTCGTTGGTGACGATCTCGGGAACGCCTGTAGAAATAACGTCTGGATGAGCAGCAATGTCATCAGTCTCTGGTGCACGTAAGTTAATTTTAATTTTATAACTTATTTATTTTTGGTATTTTTCCATTTAATAATTTATTTTAATTTCAATATATATATATTATGTAATTAACATCCACACCCTTTTCATATCTTAGGTATCTCCATCGTCTTCAGCTTGATAAGGGCGTTGCATCGGGTTTACGGTTTCTTAGATCCGTCAATCCTTCCGCCCGAGTTCTTTGCTTGGCGATGCATTGAGTAAATACATAGGGAAGTTGTTGGGAGACAATCCGAAAGAATTATATCTGGCTCCCTACTTGTATGGATGACCATTGGCGGTTGTTGGTACTTCACCCGTCTAGGCATACTTGTCATATTCTTCTCGCTCTCCACCTTGATCCGCCACCGAAGGTGGTGGAAGTTGTAAATATGTAAGTAACTAATCTTAAATTTAATTTAAGTTTTAATATCAGTTGTTTTTAGTTTATTACACACATGATAAATGAGTTTGTTAATTGATCGACATGATTATTTGTTTATGATAGCGCGCTGAAGGCGAGTAGCATAAGTTGCGCCAACGGGAGAAGTAGGACTTCTAAGGCTAAAGCAAATCCTGTATGGAACATCCTCAAGGTTTGGTAGTTTATTTATCAAATAATTATTATTATAATTACTAATTTATGTGTATATTCAACTGACGTTGAAATTAATTTTGTTGGTAGTCTCGATTTCAACCTGACAGTTGGTCGTGCGGCTATTATGTGATGCTTCATATGCTGAACATAGTCTCCGCATCTATTACGGATGGATGGAAGAAGGTAATATTTAAACAACTTGTTAAATTATATATTATAGTTTTGAAGATGACTTGCATTGATGTTATTGTTATTATTTGAACGTGTCTAGGCATTTATCGACCAATCGCCTATTCAAGAAGATGAGTTAAGAGACTTGAGGATGCGCTTCGCTGAATTCTTCTTCAAGTATACGGCTGAAAAAGGAATTGCCAACATACCTCCGCACTACTTAGATAAATAGTTTTTTTGTTAGACTTTAGAAACTAATTAATAACATGTATATATACATATCCTTAGATAGTTTTGTTTTTTAGACATTGGAACTAAAATTTATTTATATATATACATGGGTTTTGGTTTTAAGTCCCCCCATTGTTCAATTTTCCTTTGCAATTCTGTAATATGTGTGATATTATGTGTTACTAGGATCGAATGCGAGGGATAGTCGAGGGGAGTGATATTTTAAAACTGAATTTAAAAAAAAAAACCTATTAACGTCGGTTGTATCAAACAACCGACGTTAATAGTATTTTATAAAATATACAAGACACTATTAACGCCGATTGTTTATTACAATCGACGTTAAAATTAAACATTTAACGCCGTTTTATAAAGCGTTGTTTTAAAAAATCACGCCTCTTGTATTAAAGAACCGACGTTAATAGTTTTAGTTTAACGTCGATTGTTTAAAAAACCGACGTTAATTCTTACAAAATTAACGTCGGTTTTGTTAAGGAACTGACGTTAATAGTGTTATATTTAACGTCAGTTCTAAACTGACGTTAAAATATTAACTATTAACGTCAGCTGTATTTACGTCAGTCAGTATTCTGACGTAAAAAATCAATTTTAACTGACGTAAAAAGCACTTATTGCACTAGTGCAGAGAGGTAGGACTAAGTTAGGCAGAGAGTTATTACTAAGTTAGGCAGAGAGTTATTACTAAGTTAGGGGAAAAACGTATGCCATCGGGTCAGGTCGTAGGGTCATTGGATTTGGAAGACAAAATCCAATACCCGAACCAAAGAGAATCGGTTCCTATTGGTTCGGTTCGGGTTTTTACCCGAACCAATTATCTTAGGGTTTTTTTGGGTTAGGTCGGTTTAATTTGGTCGGGTTTACCCGATCCACTTTCACTCATGCAAGTTGTGTGATAATTAGTAAATATCTAAAATTTTAATGGATGATATATTGTCACACGAAGTGCAAAATTTAAGAGGTCAACCTAACAAAAGTTGAAGAGTGTAAGTTATTTCTTAAAAATACGTTTAGTTTTTTATTTAATAATTTAGCAAATTAGAATTAGAATGAATCTGCATTAACTTCACTTGCAAGGTGAGTGTCACAATTTTTTATTTAATAATTATTTGTAGTGCCTGACATGGAAAAGCTCTAGGTGGGAAAAGAGAGAGATGTATAATAAACAAGAATTGGCATGCAAAACTACAAACCCCATTTTTTTGTAAACCAAATGTTCTGAGTCTCACACGCCATTCCATGAACCTTGACTTGACACTAATGTAATGTTTCAGACCCATGCCCCATTAGTTTTTAATAAAATAGTGGGCTTAGCCTGAGTTATAGGATCATGCGCAAAACAACCCGCACGCGCACTGTCTCCCTCTCTCAATTCCTCGCACCACAATGGTGTTGCTCTTCTCCTCTTGGACTCTGCTATAAAACCATCATGTTTTCCCCCACCATATGCTTCACGATCCATATAATATTCAAGGTTGGTGCATTTGTTTTCATATGCCCTCAATGCATTTGGCCCAGTAAGCTTAGACCCACATTGTATAATGGCTCAGAGAACACTGAGTGACTCTCTTCTCGAAGTTTTTGTCTTTCACTCTTTTCACCCCTCCCTTGGATCTCTCATCCCCACTTTTATCATTCCCTTTCTGTCATTGATTTATTGTTTCTTTATCAATACTTAATTCTTGTGGTAACATTCTTAAAAGGACAGCTCCATCAGAACCAGCATGTTCACTTCCAACCACGACTGACACAGACATTATATCTGATAGTTGGAATGCATATAAAAACTTTCCCAATTAAAATGAATCAACCCAAGTTTACCCAGCCGGTGGAAGAAGGATTTGCCTCCTTTAGGATACGTTTGGGAGGATGGATGGGATGGTAACTAATGAAGTAGAATGATAAAGATTTCTTCATCTATTGTTTGTGAGTTTTTTAAATAATGATATTTAAAAAACAAAATAAGAGTGTCTATCATTGATTTTTTTTTATAAATACGTAAAAAAACTTAATTGACAAAAAAAAATGATGCAAGAGTAGATACATTTACTTTCACATATTAGATACTCTCTCATTTCAGAGGAGTTGTTCCCGAAAGAAATCGCCTTTCCGGAAGAAAAAAAAACGTGATATTAAAATTTGGAAATAAGTTATTGGATTTTTTTTATATAATTAGGATTAATAATTTTTAAGTCCCTTTTGTTAGTGTTCTTTAATCTTCTACGAACTGTTATCTAAAATTTAAATGCCGGGTTATAGAGAACCAGCTAGGTAGTAACGCATCCCAATATGTCGCCAGCCATTCAGAGACTGCAATATTTCTGCTTTATGGTCAGCTTTCCTGCTTCAATTAAGTGTATAATATTTAATTATAAAATACTTGAAGTTTCTTATTCTAATTAGAGCCGTATACTAATTATGAACATGTTTACTTCAAAGATAGGAAATAAAAAATCAGCCTTTTATCTAAAATAATCAATTGGACTAGTGACCAATTGTTAATCGTTTTACAAATTTAAAAAGAGTAAGATCCGTTTACATTAGTATAGGTCATTTTGTTTTCATCCAACAACAGCAAAAACTATTAAAATCACAATCACCTTTTTTTTTTGGATGAGCATCACAATCACCGTTTGATGAGAATAAAATCAACATTTAAAGGTGATGTAAATGAAACTAGTCTCTGTAGCATGCAGAATGTGATGGATTTGGGTTCACTGCAGTAAAAAATCACTGCATTTCCTGCATTCATTGAGATACACCCTTGGATGCATTTAGATGTATATTAAAGACTTAAAATATTATTGATCCAACCATGCATATCACTAAATTCAGTAAATGCAGGGGTTTTTAACTTCAGCAAATCCAAATCCGTAGCATATTTATTAAAAGAATTTTTTTTAATGATAAAATAGTTCAACTCGATATGATCAATCTTCCAAGATTCAAGGTGTTATAATTGATGAAATAGTTCAATAATTTTTTAATCTTGTGCATTAATATTATTATTACTTGGTAGTAATATATTATTTTGAAAAAATTAAGAGTTTAATTGATATACATTCATAGTGTAAAGTTTTTTATATTGTCAATCAATCACCAATCATGATATAGATGACTTTTAAGGTGGTCAAGATAAGAGTAAAAAAATACTGATATGATAATTTATGATTGAATGTCTGTGTAAAAAAACTTTATACTATCGATGTTTATCAATTAAAATCTAAAATTATATATAATTAATTATGCGTTTTAGTTAAATCATTTTAGCTATTAGTTACCAAAAAATCATTTTAGCTATTACACTACTCAAAACTTATACTTCCACTGATTAGATGCCATTACTTTCCTTAATCTTGGTACCCAAGGGAAGTAGCGTTCTGAATTTCCTTGCTTCTTCGTACGCATTGCACATGCACCGATCAATTTGGACATTTCTGTCATTTTGTTCGATCTGAGACTACAAGCTGTAGTTTAGTTAATAAATCATCCATTTGGCAGAAATTAAACCTATTCTAGTGCTTCACATAAAGTTCCAGCTTTGTCATGATCATCCCATTTATGTTAAGTATAGCATTAAACTAATGACTTGATCAAATGCCTCGTCATACAGCTAACTACGCTACTTTATGTATATGGTTCCACCTATGATCCATGTCAGCCAGTTTGGGTTCTTATAGGACGTGATGAATAATTATGAGCCTAGGAGCTATTCTTAAAATTGAAGAACGTGTAATAATCATGAAAATACAACCACAGTGTGCTAGCTACCTTGACACTTGGACCAAAGAACAAGAGAAGCATGCATGCTCAAGGCAACTTTGTGTTTAGTAATAGCAACTAGTTAAGAGTGTTGAATATGAATTTGCTTGTTGGCACTTAAAAATTCATGTTTTCTAAGTTGCACTTTTATTTTTGAACTCCAGGCTATATTTTTGTATAATTATTAGAAGGAGAATGTTAACAAGTTTTCTTAAGATATTGTTTTAAGGAACAAAAAAGAAAAAATTATATGGGAAATTGTGTATTCAGCATTTCGAATAGTGTAATATTTAATTTTTCAATATGAATTTTTCTTTTATGGGTTCCTTAACCAATGTCCGTAGGACATTCGTTAGCAAGATCCTTTTTAGAATAGTAGATTTTTTTTGAAGTTTATATATTATTATAAGAGTGTAAAAATGTATTCTACACTAATATACAACGTTCATGGTCCGAGAAAATTTTATATTTCCTTGTTTTTGTGATGCAGTTTAATGTTTGGTAAGAGAAATTTATGATTCTGGGAATGAGAAAGAGATGGATGACCAAATATAGAGGGGGGGTCCGTCCTATGGATGGTATATCTTGCTATCCTTCCCGGAATAGAATTGACTACTATTCATCAAAAAAAATAGGAACTGAAAAGTGAAAACCTAAGAGAAAAAGAACATTTGCCCTTTAAAACATGCAGGGACCCCTTACACATTCAGACGTATATATATTTTGAGAGCGGGAATATGAATTTACTCATTCACACATACGTATAGATAGATATAAAGAAAAATCAAATTTGTTAATAGCATAGGTCAATATTTGTGAAATTGTTCTTATAATTTTTATATCCTCTTACACGTACGTGATCACATATAGGACACTTCTATATATCACATATATAGGATGACCAAAACAACATAAAGACCCCCACTCTGGCAAAGTACATAAACTTGGGAGCTCTTGGGGTGGGGCGGGTCAGGGTGGAAGATGATAGCACTAATTGTGTCTTCATGGGACTTGTGCACGCATTACGCAGAAGTTATTTCCAACATCTGTTTGCAGTCTGAGCCCATGAAATTGGTCCCAATGACCTAGCATTAACAATATGATGACAACTACATTGCTCTAAGAAGACTACCTATGCCTAGCCTTTTCCCTCGTGGCTATGAAGGCAAGCACGAATTTGAAGTCTGGATTGTAGAACAACTTCCAATAATGAGACCTACTGTATATTGATTAATTGACATGATTGTCCTACACCAATAAGTGTTTTCTCTTTTGCACTTGGAACTCTTTGATGAATGGTGGACACATTTTACACAATCACAGTTAGTTACATAAATTCATACCGAATGAAATTTTTTTTTTATTAAAAAAAAAGGTTCTAATTTCCTGTATATATTTGTAAAACAATATGTATTAATAAGATATTTACAATATTAATTGAATGTTATAAATAGTCAACTTTTATTTTATTTTTTCTATATCAAGGGTATATACTCTTTCAAAACATACAAATTTTTGAAGTGAATTTTTTGCCACTTCTAACAAAGTATTTTCGACAAAAATTGAATATTTAACATGTTTCTACAAATTATGTTTAGCCTTCTTGGTGCCAATATTACTACTTTTTGATAAAAAGGATTAAAGGAGGCTTATAGCCGAACTAGACCAGCGGGAGAATGAGACGCTAGCAAGATCATGCAACAAATACATCATTTCCAACGAAAATTTTCCTTTTTTTAATTTCTTAATCAACATTCTTAGTATACTGATTAACATTCTCCTTACGATAATTAATTAGAATCTCGTGTTTTTTACTGTAATCCTTCATATTAAACTTTAATGTACAAAGAATAAGTTATAAGTAATATTTATAAAAATATATAAATATATATATTTCTATAGAAAATAATTTTATATTAAAAAAAATAGTGAAAGTAGACACTTTTAAAACTTATAAAAATCTAACTATATTATACCCACTAATGCATTTTGTATAGTCGTGTATTATTGAAACTCCTTAACTTTAGGGGTGTTCGCGGATTGGATTGGATCGGTTTTGAGTAAAAAAATCATCCGATCCAATGATAAAAACAATATGCGGTTTGGATTGGATCGGTTTGCTTCCTTCAAAAAATTCGATCCGATCCAATCAAATGCGGTTTGGACTGGATTGGATAATTCGGTTTTTATCGATACATATTTACATAGTTATTTACATCAAAGAACATCCAATATTTCGGTTTGATTTGGATTTGATTGAGTATTTAAAGAGTCATATGAATTTGTTACTTATTTAAAATAAAAATTAATTTTAAAATATTATATTGACAAATTCTAATAAGTGTTTTAACGGGATATACATGAATTGATATGCAATCTCATGTGTAAAAATATTTTACACTATCAACTAATTATAAATTGTTAAATCATTATAAATGTTTGATTATTATCCTAAATATATTAAAAGTCACTCATAACATGATTTATAATTGGTTAACAGTGTAAAATTTTTTACACTAACATTACATTTACATACCAATTAAACTCCTAATATAAGGACTAGATGATAACTTATAAAAATATAAAGACTAATAATTACTTTTATAATATAAAGATCAAAATATTTTCATTGAACTAAATAATTTCGGTTCGGTTTGGATTGGATCGGTTTTACATATAGGATCCGAAATCCGATCCAATCCAATGAAAAATTTCGGTTTTTTCGGTTTGCGATTTTTTCGATTTTCGGTTTTTTCGGTTGTCGATTTTTCGGTTCGATTATTACGGTTGGCATTGGATTGGATCGGTTGATGAACACCCCTACTTAACTTGGTAGGTTCCTGACCAATATATTAGTATTTTTTCCTTTTTTTTCTTTTGGTACAGAATATTTTAGTGTTATTAGTTCACCAAACAATACAAATCTAAACCGTTACAGTGCTACGACTACATGTCCAAGGAATGAGTTCCAAATTGACCATTCATAAACAAAATTTCAGGTGGTCTATTACAGGTTGTCATAAACCAAACCGTTACAGACTTCATACCGCAACTATGAAGTAATTCAGTTGTCATTCTTCCACGTTGTCATTGTATACAACAACTCAATGGACGAGGCTTGGAGACGACAAAGCCGTCTTATATTTTTTACCACTTTACTTTTGGGTCATAGAATATAAAAAAAAAATAGTTACGTACTACACAATAATATCCTTAACGCTTTATATTTCATTTAATACATGTATTATTACATTTAAATCCTCAAAATCACTTTCACTACACCTAGAATCACCTTTGTGTTGCACAAAATTGTAACCAAACAAACAAAGTCTATTCCAGGTCAAACTCTTAAATCTAGGCAATAGTCTTGTGTTCAACTGTTTATGAAAATGGGTATAGTTCTCAACAGTTAAATTAAATAAATTATCCATAGAAACGGGGTGTCCACAGCCCAGCTGAATTCAGAATTCAGAATCCCTTTCATCTAAATTTGCATCCTTAGATTGTTGTCACTGTCGCTGAATGTAACACGGAAGGTATTTTCAGGTAAGATAAATGCGCTCAGACTGAAGACAGAATGAATAATTCAGCTTCCTGTCCAACATAAGCATACCCAAAAAAAAAAAGCAGATTTTTTTTTCGAAGGCAAGACAAATTCAGTCCTGAATGCCTCATCCCCTCCCTCTCCGTACAAATAAAAAACGTACAAAAGAAAATGAGCCGAAGAGAGAGAGAAAAAAGTGATGGGTTGTCCTTTAGTAATTTTGTTTTCTTTTTGTCATTGTCTTTTTAGTAAATTGAAGAACTAGGGAATGGAAGTGGGTTTGGAGAAAATTTGATGGGTATTGCATATGCTATAGAGTCGGATTCTCCCCTCCCTTTGTACCCATATTAAATATAAAAAATGTGTTTGTTGCTATTGGAAAGTTTCCTTTGTGATTTGCTCATCATTTCAAAGTCCACACCCAATATGTGAGTGAGAGAAAGAAAGAGAGTGGGAGAGACACGAAGTTGGAGATTGGAGAACAATATTCACAATTTCAGATTGCCAAAACTTGAAATAATTTAAACAAAAAAATAATAATAATTCTCGCTACCAAAAATTTCTCAACATTTCTATAATATTCCCCATTTTTTACATTTTTCTTACCAAACCAGCCTTGAGAGAAACTGCGGGATCTCTCACATGAGCCAAATTTCCTTTGCTCCTCCAAAACCCAAAATTTGGCCACCCATGGCCATTCATTTTCATTTTTGTACATTCCACCCATATCCCAATTTTTCATTTCTTTTTGTTGTTGTTGGAAAATAAACACAGAGAGAGAGAGTAAAATAAATAAAAACAAAAATGCAAAAATTGGAATTGTAGGAGTAGCTGGAAGACCTACTCCGTCAAAAACCGGTTCACAATGTTTACGCTTGGTTCCAAGACCTGCCTCTCCCATATATCGGCCCACCCGTTGTCTGACGTCAGCGCCGCCCTAAACGCGTCGGTGGCGTCAAGCCTCCGTAGGTCCCACCCCGCCCTTTTCAGCCTTAATATCTTCCCTATCTGCCTCTTCGCCAGCTTACACGTGTTATCCTTTATCGCCCTCACCGCTTCCTTATATGCGCTCCTCAGCACCCGATCCTTATCTTCCTCCTTTGATCCCGGCGGGTACTCCTTAAAATACCGGTCGAACTCTGGCACCCCGATGGCTTTCCTCAACCCGGTTCGGTTCTCCGTCTCATCCGGGTCGAAGAACTGAGCCAACTCGTCCACCATCCCTGAGTCAAGCATATCGTCGACTCGCTTCAGCAAGTAATCTGATAGCACAGGGAACGACACGTCCACCCACAGGAAGCAACACCTGTACCTCAACTCCGAAGATATCATCAAGAGTGGTGGTGACTCGGCGTCAAACACGTTCGACTCGGGGTCGAATCGTTCCACCATAAGAGCGTGAATGAAGGAGTTGGAACCACCCACCAGGATGGGGAGCTTCCTCCTGGAGGTGATATCGGAGATGATGTCTCCAGCGCGGTGGCGGAAGTCGGAGGGGGAGAACTCACCGGCGGTGGAGTCGACGTCGCCGAGGAGGTGATGGGGGACGCCGCGGCGCTGGGGGAGGGGGATCTTGTTGGTGGTGATGTCGAGGCCTCTGTAGACTTGCATTTTGTCGGAGTTGAGGATTTCGGAGAAAGGGAAGAAGAGGGTGGCAAGGTCGACGGAAAGGCGGGATTTTCCGGAGCCGGTGGCTCCCATGATGACGACGACCTTGTCTTTGCGGCGGTGGTGGTGGAAGGTGGTGGCGTCCATGCGCGGCCAACGGAGCTTGGTGCGGGTGGAGGGAGAGGAAGGGGTGAAAAGGGTGATGGGGTGGGGTGAGTAAATGGAAAGTGTCATAGAAAAAAGGAAAGAAGAAAGAGAGTGTGAAATGAGAAGGCAGAAAGTGCGTGGCGTGGGTACAGGTAGCGTGTGGTGAGTGGGAGTGGGAGTGGGAGTGGGAGTGGGTTTAAGGAATCAGTATGACACACAAATATTTGGGTTGAGCCTTGGTTGGTGTTGTAATTGCATTTCATTCGTACCAAATTCGATTCAACCAATACAATGTTGTCGGACTGGGACAGAGGTGGCGGAGGCTAGAAGATGCTAGCTGTAATCTAATGCAGGGCTTGCTTTCTTTCAACTTGGGGAGTTTGCTGGCTGGTTTGAATGAATGAAATGAATGAATGAATGAGGATTTTTGGGTAACCTAAGCTGCTTAGCTCAAACTTCTCTCTGCCTCCTTCTCTCTCTCACTCTGTTTCTTTCTCTTTCGGTGCAATCTGAGTGGAGGGAGATATCACCTCTCAGTCCTATTTAAAACACCACCATGGAAATATCATAAATATAAAGCCTTTTGCCCATTCTAATTTCTAACATATTTAAATAGTTCAACATTCATGTTTACACTATTTAACAATTACCCTTTCAATTATGAGTTTTGCTACTTGGACACGGTTTTTATGATACTGCGTCGACACTTCTACTGTGCATACGTGTTTTGAGCTGTTAGATCTATAAATCATGTTGATCTAATCATAAATTTAATTTTTCAATTATAATTTTTATCAAATATATTCTTCTATCGTATTCTTTACAATCACAATATTCACAGTAGTATTCCAGTGGCTTCATCTTTTAATTCTTGTATTAGTTCTTTTAGTCTGTTTTGATTTGTTAAATCTGTCATACTTAAATGGTGAACAAATTTTTCTATGTTTCGAGAACTCATTAGTAATTAGCTAGTACTTAGCTCTGATATCAGTTTGGTACCACTCTATTTTTTCTCATGTAGTGGTAGTAATTAGACATAATTTGGATAATTTTCATGCATAATTTGCGTTACTAATAATCCATACCCATAATCCATTATAGATTCATCTATTTCCATTATTTCTTTGATTAATAACCTTCGTTCTTCTTTGCAAAATGCTAGTTGTACTCTTTGTACTATTTGTTTTAAATAAAGTTCTTCTTGCCGGTATTGGTGTTTTAATTTGTTTATTATTATTTGTTTGCAATCTTTAAGTATTTTCATAGCTAAAATACTTAATATTTCTTGATCCATTTAATCATCTAATAAATCTCAATATTCATATATGTCAGATAATGATAGTCTATCATATTCAAAGGCTAATCATATTTCTTCCATATAGTTCCATTGTATATCTAACGAAATAGTTGTAAGATAATATTCTTATTGTCTATATTGAACCTTTATTTTTTCAATTATTAATTGTTTACAATCAATAGGTAAATCCATTACTAATACACTCATTATTTCATTTTCTATTTGATTATCATATTCAGAGTATATTTCCATTATTCGATGTCACTATCCACAAAGGATGGTGCAGTTAACCTAAAATAATTAGATGATGATTGAGTCATTTTTTCTATCTTTCCTATTTTTTTCTATTATCTGTTTTTTATAATTTTCTCTCTTATTTCTTAGATTAGTAAGTTCTTTTTCTTTTTCCATAATGTTTTCTTTATTTCCTTTAAGATGATTACCATAAGTATTCATAAGCTCTTTCACAGTCCATTTATCTTGATTTATTTTATTATAAGATTTTTCATAAATATCTCTTAATTCCTTTCCTTTATTCATATTCTATTTCCCAAATATTGTGCCAAATCTCTTACTTGATTTGATAATTTATTTATATTTTCTTCTTCCTTATTATTTTCTATTTCAGGAAAAGTAATTGGTTTAGGTATCTGCCTAAAACTCAATGATTTTGGATTTCTTATAGAAATTCCTAGTTCAGTTAATTCATTTCTTTTTGGATAATAAATTTTTCCTATTTCTTCAAAAAAGTCTTGGTATATTTATTCTATCATTATTTCGGAAAGTAATACTATGATGAGAATTTGTTAGTGCATAATTGACACAGTAAGTAATTGAGAAGATCTTATCTCCTGATCTCATTAAATTATTTCTTAAAAATCTATGTTCCATAGTTAAAGATTGATCTAATCTTTGAGTATCTAATGGTATTCCAATATTTGGATGTATTTCAAATTTTAACTTAACATAAGCTAAGTTTCCTTCAATCACTCCTAGTATTTTATCATTTGGGTTTGTTATTCTATCGTCCTTTAAAACTAATTCTATTGGTTAATCTATTCCTTCTTGAAAGGTTTCCTTAATTAGAACTTGTATAGCTCCTATATGAATATATCCGATCTTCCTTCTATGTGCTTCTTTCTTTAAACTTCTTTTTAGATCTATTAATTTCTTTTTATTTAATAATTGTATGCAAGTATTTCCATTCGTTTCTGATATGTCTGTCGAGGTTTCATTAATGATCTTTCCATAGTATATTATATTCTCCTTCTGATTAAATCGTTTCATTATTCCTCCTAATTTCTTCATATTTGCATCTTTCGCTAAGTTTAAATCTTCTTTTTGTATTTTTTGAAATAATTTTGGATCTATTAAAATGTTTCCTTCATAATTTCCGTCTTCTTCAGTAATTTGTAAGTGTTCTACATCAGTATTATCAATCCTTTCTCCTTCTATTTCAGACATGATTAATTTCTAGTAAAAACTGAATGAAATAGGTAGCGAGTCATACCTGATTTGGTTTTCTTGAAAATATTTCTGGGTTTTTTGGTCCACCGCTGCTTCCGTCTAGTTTGTAATGAAATTCGATCTCAATATGTAGTTGAAAGTAATGAAAGTAACAAAAGTAATAAAAAGTAGAGGAATATATGAAAGTGGTGTTTATTTATGATCAGTAGTGAAGTACATAGAACTTGTTTGAATCCACTCTCAATGATTCGCTAAGCAAAGCTTAGAACTTCTCAGAGAGAAGAAGTAAGGTGAGAATTGAAATCCTTTTTCAAGTTCTGATTTGCCTCGGTATAGGAGGTCTTATTTATACATGAAGAAAGGCTAACTAATTTACAAGAGAGTCCTTCTATGATTACAATCTATCAGACATTCAATAATTCATGATGATGTCATTGCTTACGTCATCCCACCCATTATTGCTTGGTGACGTCAGTGCCTACGTCATTCTTCAATAATGGCTTCGTCTGAATCCTTATCTTCTTGCCGACGGTCTTCTTTCTTTACTCATCTTTCACATGCGTGGTTCTCATTCTCTTTAATCATTGAGCACAGCAAATCGATGACAGCTGACTGATAATTCATTGAAAGTCCTTGGAGTGTGTAGAAAGGTAGTTCAAAGTTCGTCAGTAGTGTCAAGTCCCTTTCTCTAATCAATTTTCCACTAGTTTTGCTGAGTAGCAAAGTATGTGGTCCTTTGTACATGGCTTTTATGAAGGAATCTTTACCAATAATTTGACATTGAGTAAAGATACTCGCCAGTTGATTTGCTAGTATTATGACAATCTTTTCTTCATTGTAATCTTCTCCAGTAGGTTCATCCTTCATGGAAAAGCTATTGTTGCTTACTCCAATGAAGATTAAATTCTTTGTGGGTTGTTTGGTGGCAAAGTCTATATAAGTTGAATAGAACTTCAAGAAGATAGTTTTATCCTTTGCGACATTTCTTTTGTAGTTTTGGATGGCTTCTTTTAAACTATATGGGAATAATTTGATTTCTTCCAAGTCTTGACTTAAGTAGAGACATTCAATAAGTCCAAATTGGAACATATTAAATGTAAGAATCGATGTTGCTCCGGGAGTAATTATGGCTTTAACTCCGAAAATATTTCAGTTAACCATATAAAAACAATTAATTTTCTCCTTTTCGGACCAGTAGGTTAGTCTTTTTAAGTTTTCATAAAAATTTTCTTTAGAAAATTGGATCTATAGTTCATGGTCTTTTCTTGAAGTGATTTGGTAGTCATCAATGGAGGAAAGAACTCGTCCGAGTATCCTTAATTAAGTTTTTTGGGCTGGTGGAGTCTTTATGGTTTCAGAAAAAGTCCTTGGGCCAAGATATACTTCTTTGCCCTTGTCATGTTCTTTCTGGTAGTCTATCAAAGCTTTCTCAGCTTCTTCCTTGGTGCGAAATCCTTTGTGGTGAACTCCTGAGAGTCCAATGCAATGAGGGGCTGCTTTGTGCCATTCATCATAAATGCCTGGATGTGGTCCATTAAAAATGGCGTACCACTTGTCTTTAGTGCTTTCCTGTATTTGTTGTTTTATATTCTTCATAGGATCCTCTTTGATAGATTCTCCTTTTGCTTGTAATTGGAACTCCAATACTTCAATGTTGGCTTTAATCAAGTCTAGCTCCATTATTTTCTGCTTCTCGAGCATTCTTTGATATTGAATCTGCTTCTTTATATCTTCAGTTGTTTGCTGCTCCGTTCTCTTGATAATATATCTGCAAGAACATTTTTGTCTCCCTTAATGTGAGAGATTGAGTAATTGTATTCGGCAAGTTTCATTTGTCATCTAATCGATCGTCCTTGTTTGTAAGTGCCTTTATGATTTAAGTTCTTAAAACCTGCAACATAAGTAGAATCGGTTCGGACAATAAGTCCTTATCCAGTATATAAATTCGATGTTTTTCTAACATACGGATCAAAGCCAGTGCTTCTTTTTCCTGAGTAGGATAATTAATTTCGCTGTTTGAAAAAGTTCCAGACATGTATCGACATAGTAATTCTTTTTTGTATCCAGGGGTTTTTGCTTTCATAACACCTCCCCAACAGTCATTTGAGGCATCAGTCTCAATAATTATTATATCATCAGCCGATGGATGATAAAGCTCAGGAAGATCCCGGCATAAGTCTTTCATTTTTATAATTAGTCTATGGTCTTCATCAGTCCATGTCCAAGGGACATCTTTCTTCAGCTTTTGTTGGAGTATTCTCCTCTCCGCTGCAAGATTCCTGATGAAACCTTCATTTGAAATATATGTTAATAGTCTAAGAAATTTTTGTAAATCCTTCTTATCCTTTAATTTTGTTGGAAAATTCTGAAGTTTTTCTAATAGATGTCGTTGCATTATTATTTTTCCTTTCTCAATTTCTAATCCCAAGTAATTAATTCTGTTTTGGGCTAAAACAACTTTCTTTTTACTTAAAACTATTCCATGTTCATAACATTTATTGAGAACTAATTCTATTTTTCCAAAATGATCATTTAATCCTTTATTAGAAAAGATTAATATATCATCAATATAAATAAGACAAAAGTCTTTAAATTCTTTGAGAATTGAATCAATCCTTCGCTGGAAGATTCCTGGTGATTGTTTTAATCCCATTGGTAGTACATTCCATTCATATTGTCCTCGAGGACAACTAAACGTTGTTAATGCTTTTGACTCTTCGGTCAATCTAATCTGATAAAATCATGATTTACAATCAAAAGTGCTAAACCAATCTATATTTCTAATTCTTTCAATAATCAAATCTTTTCTTGGGAGGAAATAAGCATCTCCTTCCATGGCATCATTAATTTGCTTGTAATTAATTACCATCCTTCTTTTACCTCTTTTTATTTCATTACGATTTTCTACATAAAAAGTTGGTGCTGAGTGTTTGCTATTTGATGATCTAATTAATCCTTTTTTACACATTTCTTCAATATCTTTTGCAAATTCATCTCTCTCTAATTTTGTATAAATCATTGGTTTACATTTCACTTCCTTTGTAGGGTCTTTTAATTTCAGTTCGACTAATTCAGTATTTTTGTTTATTTTTTGATCTAAAGGGTTTTCGCTACACACCTTATCCAAAAGTTCTTCTATATGAGCTGGAATTATTCTATTTGGTTCTAAATTTAGTAGTACATGGCGAATTTTTGTGCAAATTAAGCTAATAATCTCACCACGTTTCAGCTGTTGAAACTTTGATGAATAAGTACATGCAGAATGATAAATAATTGGTATTTTGATAATTTCCCGCTTTTTCTTTTGATAAATATATGGTGTTTTCAGAGTAATATATTTCAGATGTTGGCAAAATGGTCCATATAATCGTAAGAAATTATTTTCAATAATTATATATATTCCAGTTTCTTGTTTATATATTGTTGGTACAATAAATATATTTTCTTGTATTACCAAAGTAATTTTTTTTGCTATCCAATACAGAGGATGTATTGATCCGTCTGCAATTTGTATTTTTAATGGCTTTTCTAGTCGTTCCCAATTATCTATAAGGGCTTTTGTTGCAAGGCAAAGACTTGCTCCAGTATCTATATAGGCTTCTGTTTCTTTATTACCTTTTTCTATCAAAATTTTTATATATGTATTATTTGGATTCTCTTTCTTCTGAAGATAATTCATCTTCTGCGTATTCATATATACTTATTTTTGAATCACTGAGTTCTTCTTCTAGTGGTTCAAGTTCATATATCTGGAAAACTTGTTTTATTAATTTTGATTTTTCTTTAAAATCTTTTTCCTTTCTTTGAGGGCATTCATAGGCATGATGTCATTCGTCATTACATATCCAACAAACACATTTCTTTTTCCCCTTCGGGCAGTATTTTCTTGGCGTTGTTTTCTTTCACCTAAAATATTTCTTTTTATTATTTTTATAATAATTCTTTTTTCTAAGATATGTTTTTCGTAAGTTTGATTTCTTATACTTTTTTCTTTTCTTTCTTATTGTTCTTTCACAACCATATTTCCCTGGTTTTTCTATCTCTGGGATGTCACAACAAATGACAGTACTTCCTCTATTCAATTGTCTAATTGTTTCTCTATTCAAACATTGTTCTCTTAATTCTTGGTATAAGAGCTTAATAACTCCTCCTAAAGTATTTGTAGTTTCTTCCGGTCTTAATTCCCATAATCTATTGATTTTTGAATTAAGTGGATATGGTAGTTTATCTATAAAGATATATTTATATATTTCCTTAGTTTCTTCATCTAGTTGATAATAGTATTTTTGATACTCGCAGATGAAACTTTCAATCTGGCACATATCACAAATTTGCATTCTATTTAAATGTGATTTAGCATTTTCAAGTAGAGTTTTGTTTGTCTTTTCTCTTTGTTCCATCAGATTGTATCCTAAAAATTCTTGTTGTATTAATGTCATTATTAATTTAACATAATCTGAGCTATTATCTACCATTCTTCCAAATCTAATCCATTCTTCATCTTTAATTCCTACTAAAAATTTTTGTACATTTCCAGATGTTTTAAATGTTACAAAATTTTTGGTTTCTAGAAAGTTTAATTGTTTAAATCTTTCATCAGTCAAGATCATTAATATTATTTCATTAGTCCATTTTAATAGGACCCCTTCTTTATTTCTTATACAATCAAGGTCAAGTATATTTCCTATATTATTATATCAAGGTTTAAATTCTTCTTGAATTTTTTTCCATTTATTATTATTATTTTTTCTTGCGTATCCTTTATTATACATAGTCTCTTCTTCATATTTATCTCAAGCTCCTTCGGGTGTATATTTATATTCTTCTCATTTTCTTTTAGGGTTTTTTCCACTATATTCTCCTTTTTCCATTCTTATATGGTTTTCTTCGGACTCTGAAGATGAACTATAGTTTAGGATTATTTCATCATTTTCTATATCTTTTTTATCGATCTTTTCAATTTTGTGTATTTCATCATTTTCTTCTTCAACTATTTTTAGTTGCTTTAGTAATTGTTGAATTTCTTCTAAATCATTTGATTTTCTTAATGTTTCTATGTATTCATATTATCCTCTCCATGATGATACAGGTGTAGGTATTCTTGATGATTATTGGTCTAATTCTTTTTTAATTATTATTTTTCCTAAATCCTTTGTCTCTAAAATTTCTTCTAATTCTCTTTTTGTTATACATCTATTATTTTCTTCATAATTTAAAAGTTCTTCTAGTTGTTCTAGAATAAGTTTTATTCTAATAATGTCTTCTTTTTCATTTATTTCTTTTCCTTTGCTAATATTATTTAATGTTTCTTTAATATTTCTTATTTCATTTTGTCCTTTTGATATTCTATTGCAAGTATAATTTGCAATTTTTTCCGTATTTTCAATTAGTTGAATGATATTTCTATTTATCTCTTTCATTAGTTTTTCTAATTCTTTAAATCCTGATTCTATTTCTTCGGATAGTCCCATTATCCTATGTATTTTTCTATTTCTTGTTTCAATCTTTTTATTCTTTTTCTGACTAATTCTTGTTGGTGAATAACATGGTTATTTTGTTCTAATTTTTCTAGTATTTTTAAGTATTTTCTTAACTCGTTAATACTCTGCTTTATTGTTAAGACTCTATTCATTATTAAAACAATATTTTCCAAAATAGTGTTATATTATATACGGTGTAACCGTAAGTGTCTAAAATTCTGTGTTCGTTTAGCATTAGCCTTCAATTATAGACATTGTTTGACTTTTTTTTTTGTTTCCTCTACGCTTTAAGTATTTTCAGGATCAATATTCGAACTTGAGATCTCTGGTTAAATTGGAAGAGATCTGTGTCATCTCATCCAAGCGTTTTTGGATAGACATTGTTTGACTGTATTGGCGTTACGAATAACAAAAATGTTATTTATCCATTAATTTTAGGTAAAAGATACCGGAAGTTATATTGATTTAGGGCCTTTTATTACAGATTAGAAAAAAAATTGTAAAATAATTTCTTTAAAATAAATTTAAGCGAAACATAAGTTAATTTTTATTTATTTATCATCATAAAATTATTATTTGTTGACAAATCTTCTCTCTTCTCTACAAAATATAAGATTTTAAGTAGAAGCTAATCAAAACAGCTTCAAAATTTTTCATAATAATCATTTATTAAATTTTGATTATCTCCAAAAGATCATACAAACAAATGGCCTCTTGTTTCGTAGTTTGATTTAATTATTTTTTTATTTTATCATCACGCTTATTTCTTGATATTTATATTATTATTATTATACATAATTTTTTGAAGTTTATTTTATTTTATAGATTAGTCACGCTTTTTTAAAATTATTTTTATCTTTCAACTTTTTAATTTTATTTTTTAAAATGATAATTAAGGATAAAATTGGACTTTATCCCTCTATTGATCTTTAAAGAAAACATTGGTAATTGTAGTTTTTTAAATTATTCTTGAGAAAGATAAAGACATAACCTTTCAAATAAGGTGTAATCGATTTAGCGAGAGTGGGCATGGTATATGACAAACATCAATGAATTTTGCCTCATTGAATATATTGAAATATATTCTGAACGGTATGTATTGAAGAGGAGTAGTAAAAATGTTAACAACATAATTCTAGTGAGTGAGACTCAGTTAGTTGTGGTTATGAGAGAGGCTCATAACTCAAACAATGTTTCTTGTATATGGGCTTACAATGTATGGCCCAATGCTAGTGGCTGGTGTGATTGCTTTGTGTAGGGGTGTTCGCGGTTCGGTTTGAATTATTTTGATGTAAAAAGTCATTCGATGCAAAGTTAAAAAGAGCACACGGTTCGGTTTGGTTTAGATGACTTCCTTAAACAAATATGATCCGATCCGAGTAAATGCGGTTTGGATCGGTTCGGTTGATTCGTTTTTTGACATATATAGAAAAGAATTTTTCAACAAGACTGAACAATATATAGAGAAGTAATTTCCAGTATTTTCCAATAAAGAATAACTCATAGCAAAAAGAAATCAAACTGACAACCTAGTATATTCATAGCAAAGACTAATATATTACAATAAAGAAGTCAATTGTGTCATCATAATACACCAATATGAAACCTCAACAAAAGATGATCACATCAATTTATATCAATTTATATATTTTGTCACAAAATAGAGTCAATCTGGTCATGGACACGAATGTTTCCAGACCTATGTAAGATGCTAGCAACCAGTGCAGCCGAAAGAAACTTTGCACGGGAGCAAGCTAAGCAACAACACTCATCCTGAAAAATAAAATAAAAAAAAGAAGAAATTACCAATGTGTTAGTAGCTAATAAAGCAAGGATAAATGGTTCATCATGGCTACTGAACCAGAACTACGTTCACCACATGAGGAATTTGAGAGAGAAAAGAAAAGAAATTACCAAATCAAGCTTAAACTTTAGTTTTTGAAGACCTAACCTTTAACATAAAAGGCAATAGATAACACAGTTTCAGTTAGTTTGAGAGAGAAAGAGAAATGCATACCTACAATTGAGAGTAACACAAATAGCTTGAGAGAACGCGGCAGATTGGTAACGATTGAGAAGAAGCAAAACGAAATCGCAGAAGATTCGAAGGGACTGAGGGAGAAGAAGTAAATCGAAGACGAAGAGGGAGAGATGGGCGGCGAAGAGGGAGAAGTTGCGAGAGGGAGACGGCGGAGAGGGAGAGGCAGGCGGCAATCACGAGTGGAGACGAGAGTCTGACGGGGAAGGGGGAGTCTGGGCGGCGGCGGCCAGAGGGGAAAGGGGAGGAGACTTAGGGTTAGGGAAGAGAAATGAGACTTAGGGTTACAAATGAAACTGAGAAGTGAAACTGAAATGTATCAAATGACAAATGAGTTGGGCTTGCGATGCGTGCTGGGTCACTAGGTCAGGAACGACAGCACTAAAGTCTAAAACGACAGGGAGCTGGTTACTTAAAATGCATGTACTCATATATTTTCGGCTCGGTTTCTGAACCACGAACCAAAAACCGAACTGAACCAATCGGTTCTCCCCTAAACCAATCCAAAAAAATCCAATTAGGTTCGGTTCCCATCGGTTTTCGATTTTTTGGATCGGCTATGCTTTTTTTTTTGAATCGGTTTGGATCTGAACACCCCTAGCTCTGAGAACTCTTTTTGTATCTCCTTCTCCCTCTTCGTCTCCGTTGTCTGAATCGAAGGGGTACCTACGAAGACACTCCGATGCTAAGTCAGTAAGGGTGTAGTAGATAAGATATATGAGCTCTGTATATCATATAAATCATACCTAGACCTCATTTGAGGAGGCTTATACAGTGGTTTCTTTAAGATGAGCATGATTGCTACGTAGGGTGCCCCCATACTGAATGGCGTGTTGACCTTTACGAATTGGGGTTTTACCTCTCTATGTGACATGCTATCAGCTGGGATGGGTTGTTCGTGATGATGGTTTTTAGGTGATTGAGTGTGTCAGGAGGGAGGGTGGCCTCTCCATGACGCGTCTTTGATTGGTTGAGGGGGGTTCTTTCTCGAGGTGGATAAGTCAACTCTCTGAGAGGGGGTTTCTGAAAAATGATCATTTCAGTCGACGAGAGTTGTTTGCTCGACTTCTTGGATTTTGGGCTCTAATAGGCCAAATCTTCGCAGGCTAGTGATTGGGGGTTTCAGGCCACCACAATTTCGGTCGTAACAGTTGTGTAGGTTGAGCTTGTGGGGGATGGACATGGGTTCGAATCCCGCAGAATACATCTTTGGGAAAGGGCAAAGAACTTTAACTGTGACTAAGCACCCGGGCAGAGATTAGTCTCATAACGGATCCAAAGAATCTAAGCTTGTGAGGATGCTCTGTGGACCCACTGGGGAGTCAAAGACCCTAGTTACGATTGGTCCCAACAAAAAACATACATGATTGAAGAATATGTTAAACTGATAAATATTATAAAAGATTGATAATGTAATTAATTAGTATGATGGTGGAATATGCTGAACCGAAATAATATAAAAATAAATAATATAATTAACTAGTTAAAGCATTTAAAATTGATAATGGAATTATTATAACTAATTAAAGTATACACAATATAATAATACAATAAATTTAATCAACAGAGTAAAATATCAAAATATACTTGATATACATGAAATCATGTGGCTTATTTAGGAAGACAATAGTTAAGGATAATGTCTCGCACTTTTTATTTTTTTGGTAATCATGACATAGGTACGAAATATCCATCATTGTTAGTAGTGAGCACACAAGGTGGGTTTTCTCCTTTCAACCAAGTTTTCTCCATATACAAGAGTCAAGAAAAGATATGGTACGAAATGGGTTAGCCAAACCATTGGTTTGATTTTTAATTTTTATTAATGTTACTTGATTTTTATTAAACATGATGAACATTGGTATAATGGTAATGTTGTTTTCTTGGGACTCAAAGGTCACGAGTTCAGATTCCGGAAAATTTTTCATATGCTTATTTTACATATTTTGAAGTAATATTTCAAGAAAAAAGGGGTCATTGGACAAACTCAGTTGACCCGTATCCAAACTTACAATTCCTCGAGTGCTTTCTGTTTTTCAATAAAAAAAATAATATATATAATAGTTAATTAATAAAAATATAATTATATATATAATTATATTTTTAATAAAGATACGGTACCACAAATACCAGAAAATTTATGCAAAATTTGTTTAGTTTTTTCTTTCGTACGTCTTTAACCTCCACGAATTACCAAAATTATCACAGAACAATAGTAACCAGGAGCAATGTTAGCGACATACACTCTTTAATACACACTTTTCAATATATCTCCTTTTATTGGTTGAAATTCACGTGGGTTCCACAAAATTCAAGTGGGACTCACATGAATTAATGGGACCTATATGAATTTCAATCAATAGAAGGGAGTGTGTTGGAAAATGTGTGTTAGAGAGTGTGTTGCTAGCACTCCTCACTAGCTAGTATATGTAATAAAAAATAAAAAATATTTATAAAAATAATGTATTTAGTATATTAAAAAAATATTAAATATGTTTTTAGTAACTTGGTAAAAAAAACTTGTCAAAAAAAAACTTGGTAAAAAAATTGTTTTTTTTTAGTATATATCTAAAAAATTGAGCGGATTATGTCTAAATTTTGATACCACTATTTTAGTCCCTATCATTCATTTTAGGGCAAATAAATATAATTCGTTTTTGGGTTCAAGGAAAATTTGAGAAGAATCACATGCAAACATGATATCACAAACATTATTGAATGTCACTTGAGACGATCATATGACGTTATGTTCGACATATAAGTAGTTAATGGATACCATATAGCAGAAGGGATAAAAAATAATGATTTCAGATTTTTAGGGGATAAAAATAAGGGGAAAATTTTACATAAAAACCAAAATTCACTCATTTTATGGGGCTTAAAAACGTATTTAACATATTTGATTTCTCCCATTACAAACATTATTTAATTTATTTTTGGAGAATGTTAACAAGCATCCTTATGACATTGTTTAAGGAATCAATAATGGAAATTTTGTATGAAAAATGGTGTATTTAGCATATCGAAAAATGTTAAACTTAGTTTTCCAATACAAATTTTCCTTTTATGTATTCATTAACCAATGTCCTAAGGACACTCGTTAGCAAGACCCTTTATTTTTAATCCATTTGGACTTTTTATTTTAGGAGAATGCTAACCAGTGCTCTAAGGGCATTGGTTAAGGATCTAAAAATAGAAATCTGACATTAGGACTTTGTGTGTTTTGTACTTTGAAGGATGATAAATTTATTTTTTCAATAAATTTTTACCTTTTTTGGGTTTCCTTAATCAATATCCTAAAAACACTGTTACACATTTTTGGCAAACTTGTATCCTCTGGGAACCTATCCCAATACTTAACTTCAGTCTTCAGGTTTCAAAAATATGCATGACGTAAATGACAAGTAAAGCAAAACAAAAATTGAACATGTCTGGAAATTATGAGCATGCACGAGGATTGAGGAGAGACGAAGGACAACATTAGACACAGAGAAGACATGGGAGTTAGTAATTGAAGGCACTGGTTTTGTGAGGTTTGAAGAATGCATGCTCTCCCTAGAGACGAAGAAGCTAGGCCATGACGCCTTGCTCGAGTAGCAGAGAAGTGGACCGTGTGACATGGTCCACCTTGCACCTCGGTCGCTTATGTGAAGGGCACACAGGCATGGTTTGGGTTTTACCTTAACTATCTCATTGGTGGCAATATCGCATGCAGTTGTTAGAGAGTCTTTGTTTCAAAGGAGGGGAGGGATTTTAACCGAGAGAATATATTTTAGTTAGATATTGTGTTTGGTTGAGAGGAGAGGAAGGAAAATAATCGTTTCATGTTTGATTTGGAAGGAGAAGGGGGAGATTTTAAAACAACTTTACTTTTTAACCTTATAATTATTTATTTAAAAATAGAAAGTAAGGATATTTTAATCAATACGCATGATTTAAAAATAGAAAAACGAAGATATTTTAGTCAATATACATGAAATGTTTTAAAATCCCTTCTCTCCCCCGCAAATCCCCCAATATTGGAGTAACTAAAATGGACCCTGGAGCGATTTTATTCCCACCCCCTTCCCTCCCTTCCTAAAATTTGAACTAAACACAAAAAATTTAAGGTTAAAGTAATCTTTTGGTCCCTATACGTGACACTGATTTTCAATTTGGTCCCTATACGTAAAAAGTTATCAATTTGATCCCTATACGTGATATTGATTTTCAATTTGATCGTCACCGCTAATTGGTCACTATATAAGGGGACCAAATTGCAAATTATTGTCACATGTAGGGACCAATTCAACAAAAAAAATTGAAATCGGTCCCTATATGTGATAGTTATTTTTAATTTGGTCCCTATATGTGATAATAATTTACAATTTAGTCCCTCTTATATAGAGGCTAATTAGCAGTAAGGACCAAAATGAAAATCATTGTCACATATAGGGACCAAATTAATAACTTTTTACATATATGGATCAATTGAAAATCAATATCACATATTAAAACTAAAAAATTACTTTAACCAAAATTTAAAATATTCCCTATGTTCCACTCTCCTCCATTCCCTTCCCTTCCCTTCCAACCAAACAATTCCTTACCCTTCAGCCTTCAAGGTCGTGTGCTTGACTACTACTATCGTAGCTTATGCAGCATGCCCTGGCATTGCGGTCTCTGACAATAGGCGTGGCTTTCCAGCCCCACTTTGATTAAGAGAAATGGTTTGTCGACAACAATTCATCGACGTCGTAGTTTTTTAGTGTTATAGTAACCGGACCCGATATATTTTTGTAGGTTTAATTACTTTTTTTTCTCTCATCTTTTTTAATTTTACAATTTTTATCCTTCCAAAAATTTAATTATACATTTCGTCCCTCAATTTTTTTAATTATACGATTTTGATCCCTTAAAAATTTAATTACACATTTAGTCTCTAGTTTGTCGAATTGTACAAAATTAGTCATTTCGTCAATAACTAGTCAATATGTAATTATATTTTTTGGGATCAAAATCGCACAATTTTAAAAGTTGAGGGATGAAATGTGCAATTAATTTTTTTGAAGGACCAAAATTATACAATTGAAAAAATTGAGACACCAAAAGTGCAATTAAAATTTTTGAGGGATCAAAATCACATAATTAAAAAAATTGAGGGACAAAATATAATTAAGCCTATTTTATATATATCTATTGTGTGTGCCACTAAAATTGTGTTCAAACATGAGTGCTCTTGATTAATATATAGCATAGTAGGAGCGAAATAAGCTTCATGATTTTCACTGCTACAGTAAAATCTTCGTCAAGCTCAATATAATCATAACTTTTGTGTATCTAATTACTCGGTGCTCCTGAAATAATACTATTTACACAAATTTACCCTGACATCATTTCATATTATATAATTTTATGAACATAGCGGTGTGTAGGCAAAATGGATTTCATGCTTTCAAACAATCATGGCATTTGTGCATCAATTATGACTTCTGAACACATTATTTTGGGGACACCTTTGCTTTTTTATTATATTATCAAAATTCGTGTATACGAATATAATAAAAAGTAATTGGGAGATAAAAACAAATATATATAATATCATATATGATGTTTAAATTTTGTGTTCAAATAATACAATTCTTTATACATTTACTTATTAATATATCTTTGGATCAATTTCAGACTTTTTTAAACAATTTTTTGTTGAATCTAGTAAAGTATTAATGCGTGAATAAATGATTTTTTTTTAAAGTATGAATTCCGGATGGGTGCTGAGGTGGCACATGCATTATTCATTAGTAACTATTTTGTTGCTGTTTGTATAATGGGTGCTTAGGTTTTAGATAGCGTTTGGTACAAATTTTAAAAAAGTATTTCTGAGAATGTTGGCATGGGAATAAAGTTTTCCTATGTTTGTTATAAGTTTTAAAAATTTATTCCCAGACATAAAAGATTCTCGAAAATAAAATTAGTGAATGTTAGTTATAAACTTGGGAAAACTTTATTCCCATGTGTGAAGGTGGAAAAACTTTTTATTCCCGGGAATGTAGTTTGTCTGGGAATGAAACATTTCAGGTATCAAACGCCACCTTAGTCTTACACCATGTTTCAGGATGTGTCCTACTTGCAATGGCGGACCTTCCTCGAAACCAGTGAGAGCCATGGCTCCCCTATTATTTATTTTCCTAATTTTTTTATATGAAAAAATTTCGGATAACACCTTAAAATAATTTATGCAACAGATATTATATGTAAAGTTTACAAACTTTCATATATTTTTTGTTAAAAAAAAATACTATCATATATTTTATTTATGGATATTACAAATAGAGAAGTAGAGAGAAAAGGAGAATCGAGAGAGGGGGGGAGAATTTGAAAGTGTAATATGTTATTCTTTTAGTTATGAATACAAGGTGATGCTATTTATAATAGCTCATGCTGACTCAGTAGAGTCAACTGAATCCTAACCATTCTAACTGAATTCTAACCATATTAACAAAGCTCTAACAGTTGTAACCAGTCTATTACTCATACTCACTAACATACCCCCTTATAAACCTAGGGGTGTGTGTTTACAAAGGTGAACCTATCAACAATACCAAGATTCCAGGTATATGACAGACTGCTAGAATCTTGTCTAGCATCTTTTCTCTCACAAAGAAAAGATCTAGCTCCATATGCTTAGTCATGGAGTGAAGAACAGGGTTGTGTGCAAGAGTAATTGTACTTAAGTTGTCACAATAGATGACTGGACTTAGGGCAGACACTTGAAGCTCTTCGAGAAGTGATTGCAGCCAAATCACTTCAGCTGTAGTTGCAGCTAGGCTTCTATACTCTACCTCTGTGCTTGACCGAGCAACAAGGGTTTGTTTTCTTGACCACCATGAGACTAAATTTGGTCCAAGGTACACACAAGACTCTGAAGCAGATCTTCTATCATCGATTGTCACCGCCTTTGCCAAGATCATTGAAGGCATGCAATGAGGAGAGGAGGACTGTTTTACGGTGGTTGGTTTGAGCAAAGAGCCATAAGAAAGTGTGCCCTGCAGGTATCTTAATATACGCTTAACAGCTTTCCAGTGTTCTTCTAAGGGTTGGGAAAGAAACTGACACACTTTCCCAACGCTGTAACATATTTCTAGTCTTGTAATGGTTGCATATTGAAGTGCACCAACTATAGACCTGTATTAGGATAGGTCTGGAAGGTAATTTGAACCATACTTGGTCAATTTACAGTTGCTGGTCATGGGATAATAATTTACAATTTAGTCCCTCTTATGTAGAAGGTCTTTGATATACTTGGTTTGAGACAACAAAAGACCTCCAGTAGATAACTTCTTGACCTCAACACTCAAAATAATTCAATTCCCCTAGCTGTTTGAGTGCAAATTCAGCACTGAGTTTAGAGATAAGTTGAGAGATGCGACTAGATTAAGAACCCGTCACAATAATGTCATCAACATAGATCAAAATGTATGTACAGTGACCATCTCGGGTGTGAATGAACAGGGAGGGATCACACCTGCTGGACTTGAATCCAAACCCCATGAGAGCTTTAGTAAGTCTCTCGAACCAGGCCCTAGGTTCCTGTTTAAGACCATAGATAGCCTTATTCAACCTGCAAACTTGGCTTGGATTGGAGCTCATAAACCCAACTGGTTGCTCAGTACACTTCTTCAGTGAGCAAACCATTAAGAAACGCATTATTCACATCAAGCTATTGAATTTCCCAACTATGAGTGACTGCCAAAGTGAGTATCACCCTTACTGTTACAGGTTTGACTACAGGTGAAAAGTTTGTGTAGTCAAAGCCATGTTTTTGGTGAAATCCTTTCGCCACTAACCGAGCCTTGTACTTGTTAATCGACCCATCCGGATTCTCCTTAATGCAAAACACCCACTTACAACCAATTGCTTGTCTATTGGGTGGTAAATCTACCAAGGTCCAAGTATTATTGTGCACCAAACCTTCATATTCTAGTCTCATGGCCTCTTTCCAATGAGGTAAGGACAAGGCCTCTTTAGGTGAATGTGGTTCAACTTGTGTAAGTAAAACAGTGGACGCCCTAGCCTTTGATCTTGTAACCATATGATGAGTGTTATGAGTATTAGTAGGCCGTATAGTGGGTGAATAGGGACTGAGAGAAGAGTTGGAGTGATTAGGAGAGGGAGTTTGAGAGTTGGGATATTGAGGAGTGAGACCTGAATGCGAAGTAGGCAATGAAGAGTGACTAGAGGTAGGAGAGTTATGAGATGCATTGGTTGGAATTAAAGGAGAAAGAGTGGGTGAAGGGGCAGGAACACTCTCAGGTGGAGGACTATGTGCAGGTTGACTAGACTCGGGTGGACAAGAACTAAAGGGAAAGGGAACAACAGTGAGAGGTGTGGGACAAACAGACTCAACAGAAACTTCAGGAGCAGAAGTTGAGCTTGAAGGGGTTGAAAAGGGGAACTTGTACTCATTAAATTGGACATCTTTTGAAATATACAGCCTGCCCTCTTTAGAGAGACACCTATAGCCCTTGTGGGAAGGAGAATACCCCAAGAAAGTGCATTCACAGGACCTAAACTGCAACTTATTTTTGTTGTATGGTCTTAAGCAAGGATAACAAGCACAATCAAAGACCATTAGGAAAGAGTAATCAGGATTTTTATTGTGTAAAACAGTGAAAGGGCTTTTTTTAGAAAGAGTTGGAGTGGGTAGTCTATTATTAAGATATGTAACTGTAGAGAAATCAAAATCCCAAAATTTCATGGGAAGTGAGGCTTGAGAAAGAAGAGCAAGCGCTGTTTCAACAACGTGTCTATGCTTTCTCTCAACACTCCCATTTTGATGGTGAGTGTGAGGGCAAATGACTCGGTGAACAATGCCTAATTCAACAAGAAACTTGGCAAAGGGGCGAAATTCACCACCCTAGTCTGTTTGGACAGATTTGACCGCTGTGTGAAATTGAATTTTAACAAACTCTAAAAACTGTTTGAAAATTTGAGAGTTTATGACTTTTGTTTTAAGAGAAATAACCAAGTGAATTTGGAATGAGCATCAACAATAGACAAACAATATGAGTGTCAGAATATGATAGAACAGGGGATGGTCCCCACAGATCAAGAAACAACAATTCAAAGGGCTTATTATACACAGTAGTAGAAGAATTAGAGGGCAGTCTGTGTGATTTACCAAAACAGCAAGCTGTACAAAAATCAAGTACACTTTTATTCATATAGGAGATATTACAATGCTGTAAAACAGTTTTCAAGGCAGCATCATTGGCATGCCCCAATCTACAGTTCCAAATGTAATGGGAGTTAGGCACATTACTCCTAGTATTATTGCTAGAAACAACATTACAAGAAATTTGCTGATTGACAAATGGATTAAAGGAATTACAAATCATAGGACTTGGCCTAGACACACTAAGACACTGTGGTGACAATGAGGAAGTCTTGGCAGCAGCTTGAAGACTTGAAAAGACATAGAGACCCTGAGAATTGACTTGTCCAACAAGAAGAATTTGCTTAGTGACCTGAGAAATGACATAACACTCATGAGAAAATAATTGAAAGAATACATTGTTGTCTTGTGAGAACTTACTGACACTAAGAAGATTTTTGGTGATTTTAGGCACATATAAGATATCTTTGAGTGTCAATGTGATTGTGGCATCAAAAGGTGAAATAAAACAAGCTGAACCTATTGAATGAATAGAGAGGCCAAGTCCATTACCCATGAAAACTTGATCGAGACCACTGGTGTTTGATTGTTGCTGAAGATTGCTCACATCGGAGGTGACATGATGTATTGCATCACTATCAACATACCACAAGTTAGGATCAGTTCCAGATCCAGAGGCAACTATAGGCATAGGACCTTGGCCAGCAGCAACCATAGCCATTGAACCACCTGGTTGGGAGGCACGAGGAGGTTGTGAAGTCTGCCAAGGCAGTGGCAGCAAAGGTGGTAGATTGGCTGAATGAGTAGCTTGCTGGTTGAAATGGTGCTGAATCGGTTGTTGAGGATACTGGACAAAGTTTGAGCTCTGAGCCTGAGGCGGTGGTGCATAATGAGACACCCCGTTCTGCCCCGGTGTTTTATTAGCTTAAAACCTTATTAATTAATTCCTTAATCGCGCGCTTAACGTGAAAACACATAAAAAATTAAAACTTTATCTAAACAATCATATGACTTCTGCAAGTTAAACATACTAAGGTTGTAATATATAAATACACACCTATTTATTTATTACATTACTAAAACACTATTGAGGGTATCCTCTCAGTAGGATCCCTCACAGGCATATACTTAAACAAAAGTTATACTAGCGGAAACATGTAAAAATACTTCCCTAAGACACACTGGCCATACTATCTAGACTCTAATCACAATGGATCACAGCTCGTCCTCCGGCCTCTGGTTCATACGGAGTTCCATCCAACTCCTCCTCAATCATCTTCTCGACAGGGTCTTCTCGAACGATTCCATAAAAGATAAAGCATAACATTTAGAAAACATAGGGATAAGAAACAGTCCTATCATTAAAAACGGAAAAGAAACCATAGCATATAATATAACAACAGTCAAAGACACACATCACACATAACTAACAATCATCCTCAAATTAACAATATCATCCTCTACCCTTACTCTCATACGTCTAAACCTTTATGCTAACGGGACCACTACAATCCTTTCACACCATCTCCACCCAAATAAGAATACTAGTCCTTCGTTCGAGCGAGCACTCCCCTCTATCAAATTATTTCTATAGTAGCCCAATTTCTACACATAAAATTATATCTCTAGTAGCCCAATTGCTACACATAAACTATTTCACTAGTAGCCCAATTGCTACACATACAATTATATCTTTAGTAGCCCAATTGCTACACATACCATTATATCACCAGTAGCCCAATTGCTACACATACAATTATATCTCTAATAGCCCAATTGCTATACATACACTTATATAAACCTCACCGACTCTTACGGGTCATAACCTAGTGCCTCAACCTCTCCCTGGAAACTCGTATAAATCCTCAAATTACGATATCTCATAATCTTATCTATAAAACAACTTAATTAAGTTGGGCCCTCTAAATCACACCCATTCTCTCCCAAGCAAACATCTTCCGAACAACATATATCTTTGCTTAAAATCCACTAAATACAATATTAAAAACCAGGCAGATCATGCATAACACAATATCAACAAAATATTCAAACATCATAAAATATCACATAGAGCAAATTATCACCGCTAGCATATCACGATCAAATCAAATAATTAATAAAGCCAAACATTCTCAACATCATAAAATCAGTCTTAATGTCGATAAACCTACAATCCTCGAATCACCATTGGTTTTACAGAAAAGGTTTCCAATGTGATTTTGGTCTTGTCGATTGCTCAACTACTAGTAGGGTTTAGGTTGCCCTACACAATTATTATATAATATACTACTTATCGATTCCGAGGACAGAGTGGTCCTTTCCTCCACCTGAGTTAGCACTGTAATTCCGACTTCGACGATCCTCGTTATCACACCACAGTTTAACAGTTTCTCCTTCAACCAAACAATACAACTATAATTAATCAACAAAATCACTCTTAACCTAACTAGCTAGGTTTCTGCCTCCTAATTCAAAACAAGGTTAGGATTCTTTTCTCATTCAAAGCTTTTGGATTGTTCTATAGTCTTAGATAGCTTAGATAAATTATCATAACTTGGAAATATTAACAAAATAATTTAATCTCCCTTTTAATTAAGTTTCGGCCTTACTTAGTAAAATAGGCTAGGAAATTCATTTTGATTCAAGCTATTGGTTTTAGATTATATAGATACTTAAGAGTATTAACCAATCATTAGAATTCATTAAATTAACAAAATCTATAAACCCCTAAACCCTAGATTTTCGACCAACACCATAAAATTAGGATAGAAATCTTTGTTAAAGTTAAGCTCTTAGATTATAACCATATAGGTATTAAAGAGCATGATATAAGTGTTAGAATTGAGCAATGACACAAAAACTTCACACTCACTTTCTCACCTAGGTTCGGCCAAGAATGGTTAATAGGGAGGGAAAATGACTTTGATCACATGCTTCTGGATAATGAAAGTAGGGATCATATCTAGATCATAGAAATTGGTTTCACATTTTTATTTTTCTAGAATTATTACAAGTTCTAGATCTAGAAATGGAAAACTATGAAATATGAAGAACAAAAGCTTAAACAAGAGATGAGATGATCATGTTACCTAAAGTTAGGAAAGTAGAAGAAGAATAGATGATGATCTTGGCAAGCTTTGTAATGGAATCACTTGGAGCTCTTGAAGAGTGGAAATGGAATTTAAGTGTTTTTGGTGAAGAAATGAAGAAGGTGAGTGAAATGGGGAGGGAGGACACGGTTTGGGGGGTATATATAGGAGTAATCTTATGCCTTGTTTGGTATGTTAAGCTTAGATTAATAGCTTTTAGGAATATTTAATTAATATAAGCTTAACCATAGTTAATAATTAACTTAACTAAGGTTACATTGCTAACTAAGGTTAATTAATATGTGGCTCACATTTAGTGGAGGGTGTGGCTGATTTTGGACCACATAAAATAACCATGGTTCCTTGACCATGGTTAAAATCTAACTTAACTTTGGTTAGATTAAGCTAAAAGGGCATTTTGGTTATTTCACCTAAATTTACATTTAATGCTTCATAAATGCTTGGTGAGTCGTGGTGGTGACTCACCCCATGACTCAGCTCCTTTGGTGTCCGATTTTGTCTCTGCACCTCCCTTCTTAACTCCGTCGGTTTCCTGATTAGGGTTTTACGCCCGTATAAAAGCGTGATATTTCGTTTTCGACTGAAAATTTTCAAACTAACCAAACTCGTCGGAAATATGATTTAAATATAAACCATTTCATTCACGAGTCTAAATTAGGTTTTCTGATCTTTAAAATATTACTGTCAGTGAAAACACTAACTTTTTCCGTTTGAACTTTTACCAAAATTCGTCCGAATAAACATAATATTTTATTTCCGATCAAAAATTTGGAAAGTAGACTTCCTCACGGACAAAATGTAAAAAATCCACAAATTCCAGTTTTCGGGCCAAATCAGGGGTTTCTGTCAGTATAAAATTATACTGTCAGTTAAAAAACGCAGAGCGATTTCCGTCTGAGTTTTAAACCCAAATTTTAACTAGAGCTTCCTACCGTAGAGTAAGTTTCAGATATGATTTTGTTTTCTCCAAAATCATTTCCTAAGTCTCAATTAAAAATATAAATAAATATATTTTTACTGTTAAAACAACATAATTAAAAACAGGTTGTTACACATAATTCTGAGATTGAGAGTTTGAGCTTTGAGATTGAGGAGGTGGTGCATAATACTAAGACTGTGATTGAGACTGGTATGGAGGATTGGCTTGAGCAGTGTAGTGTTGATCATAGCGATAGTAGCAATTGTCTGCAGTATGATTAGTGCGATGACAAATATGGCACTCCATTCCTCCACGATTATAGTATCTGCCACCTCTTCCTCTGCCATGGTGGCCATAACGGCCACCACGACCACCATGGTAGCTATTGCTAGATGAAGGATAGTGGGAATTTGTGTCAGAATACTGATTATTGTTTTGAAAGGAATTGGAGGAAGAGTGAGACTGAGAATTCATCACCTGATTTGGCAAATTGTTATAAGTGTGAGGTGATTGAGTAGCTGTATGAGCTACATTGACCGAGAATGTGTCAATCACAGTCTTAGCCTTCAATCGTTCCAAGCGCGATTCATGAAACAGCAACAATGCTTTAGTTTATGCAACCGAATATTGACCTAGGTGTGACTCAATCGTAGGAAACAGAAGATGATACTCTTCTGGAAGACCTTCAAGAATAGCATCGATGTGCTCTTGCAATGTAATAGGACTCTCGATCGAAGACAAACAATCAGCAATCGCTTTGATCCTCAACAAATATTCATTGATCTTGCGATCGGCTTTGGTGATGTGTCACAACTCAGATCGCAACTGAGCACTACGAGCCTTCATCAACACATTGAAATGATTATGAATTTCGTCCCAAAGTTCCCATACGTGATTGCAACCAATCACACGCGCATGCATCGAATCGGAGAGTGTACTCAGCATCCAGATGAAAAGGTGTTGGTCTTGTGCCTCCCAAGCAGAGAACTCAGGATTGAAACGATCGACAACGCGATATTCTTCAGAGAGATACCTCGATGGAATTCTAGGGCACGCACAGAAGCGTTCTAGTTGATTTGCTCGAATTACAGCTTCTACAACTTGTTTCCAGTGAAGGAAATTGTTATCAGTGAGTTCCACTGTAGCAATTGAAGCGAAATTAGGAAGAGATGATTGCAATGGCGCCGCCGACGGCGGAGGCGGTGGATCATTCTCAGTTGCGGAAGGCATGGCCTAGAACTTTGAAGCTCTAGATACCATATAACAAATAGAGAAGTAGAGAGAAAAGAAGAATCGAGAGAGAGAGAGAATCTGAAAGTGTAATATGTTATTCTTTTAGTTATGAATATAGGGTGATGCTATTTATAATAGCTCATGCTGACTCAACAGAGTAAACTAAGTCCTAACCATTCTAACTGAATTCTAACCATATTAACAAAGCTCTAACAGTTCTAACTAGTCTATTACTCATACTCGCTAACAACGGAACACTATTAAAAGACCCAATTCATTTTAAAAAATATTCAAACAGCCGAACAATTCCATCAAAATAAATATTATTTTCAAATTCAACATCATTAAGGCTCACTATAAATACATTTTTTCCTCATCCACACATTTACTTTAAATTTCTCAATCTCTCGTGTATGCATCTGCACCATTATAAGATGAGCAAACACTAGTTTTAGAATATTTCACATATTAAATGTTTACTCACTTTACAAACTACATATTTAAGTGATAAAATTATTTATGATTAAATTTAAGTATATTATTTTGAATAATATTCGGTGGCTCCCCCAAACTTTTTTCTCAAGATCCGTCGTTGCCTACTTGGTCAACTCTCCATACTATAGTGATACAATTTAGTTCAAAAATTTTAGAGGTATTTGTTTTAAAATATTAAAATATAATCAACCTATCAAATCCAAGAAAATATGGCATTAATAATGGCTTAAAGATAAAGTTGGAGAAATTATTTTTGAATATCTAAAATAGGACATCATACGGTACCCCCTTTGTTTATTGATTTATTCTTGAAACATGTATATACAAAAAAGATAAAAAGTAAGTGAGAGATATAGAAAAATAAATGTAGAGTGTGTTTGGGAAAGCTGGAAAAAAAAAGATTATGCTGATAATTTGTTTTCAAATAATCAATTATAATCAGAATCGGTTTTTGTATAGATATGTTTACTGAAAAATGATTTTAAGATAATCTATTTCGTTTGGGTGATGCAAAAATAATCACTTTTCTATAGTAAATTATGAAAAAAAAAAGGATATGGAATTATTTGTTTATATTAATAATTAATAATATTTGATTTTTTTAACATTAAAATTTGTTGAAATGTTTACTTTTTTTGTCATCAGTCTTTCTATTATAAAAAAACTGAATAAAATTTGTAACATTTTCTCATATTTATGAAAACATATAAAAAAATATTATTTTTAGAATGTTTAAAAATAAATAATAAATAATTCATTTAAATAAACTAGAGAACTTTATGTCCACAAAGAGCTACAAATAACAAATGATCTAAAATGTTGAGGAAGAGGTTTGCTACTACAGTACTTCCTTTTGCTGTAGTATCACTAGTATGTGGACCGAGGGGCAAGGACAGTGCAGGAAGAAAAAATAAGAAAGAAGGAAGGAAAATAGCTTTTCCATAAAATAGCCCAGCTAAGCATCTTATAACAAAACAGTTGTTTTGGATATAAAAAGCTTTTTTTAAAAAATAATCATTTAAGCCAAACATAATAATTATTCAACAAAACAGCTTTTATTGAAAAACAGCTGAAATTATACCAAAAACAGCTGACCCAAACACCCTCGTACGAGCTTGTTTGGGAACCACTGATTATAGCCCATTCAGCTGTTTTAGAAAGATTCAGTTTTTTTATGAAAGAGTCATTATGTTTGGCTAAATTGATTATTTTCTAAAAACGTTGTTTTTATCTCTTTTCAGCTGTTTTGGTTTCCGCACAAGCTCTCAGCTGTTTGATTATTTTCTTTGGATTATAATCCAAATTGCTGCACATCACCGATACTAGGCATTTAAATAATATTGTTTTTACACTTCCAAAATCAAATAAATTATCTTAAAATTACTTTTCAGCAAACATACCCAAACAAAAACAGATTCTGATTATAATCGATTATCACAATAATCGATTATTTGAAAACAGATTATCAGCATAATCTATTTTTTCCAGCTTTCCCAAACACACTCTATAGTGTCCAAAACCTATTGTTCAACCGAGAGAGCTAAAAAAGTTGCTGAGTGTACGAATTTACCTTATATTTTCCCACTAAAATTCACCTTTTTCCACGTTCCAATCTTCTCCTACACTTCTATTTTATCTCACGTTTGATGGTCATCATAGGATAGAGACGGATAAGATAAGAAAACATGATATATAGGAGTATGATAAAATATGAGTAGGATAAACTATTATCCTATTTGATATTTGATGTTCACCTGATAACCAACTGGATAGTATTATAATTTTAGTATGAATTTTAAATTTTTTATTTTAATATAAATGTTTTCATATTTTATTAGATTTTAATTTTTTTATAATTTTTATTTTTTAAAATTATATAAAAATGCAAAATTACCCCTATAATAAAATTACATATAATATTTTAAATTTTTTAAATATTGTTTAACTTAAGTTAATTTTTTACAATTTTAAATATTCATTTTTAGTTTTTAGTTTACATATAATTAATTATTAGAGTAATTTTTTTGTATTTTTCTATTTTTTTAAAATAATATAAAATAATAAAATTAGCCTTGTGACAAAATAAAATTAATTTTTAAAATTGATTTTTAAGACTTTTATTATTTAAAATATCATATATTTTATTATACATTTTTTTTGTAACTATGTCATATTTTATTATACTTTAATTTTTTTTATATAAAATATTTTTATATTTCATTATACTTTAAATTACCCTATCCTGTATTGGATTCTAACCTAGTCCTCCCCTTAACATAAAATTATAACTAGATGGATATGATATGATATGTAACATGATTGCTTTATCCTATCCTACTATCTCATCAAATAATAATTTAAGACAAAATATGATAGTTTTTTCCTATCATATTTTTCTTATCTTGATCGTTAAACGAATGCTTAAATCTTTCACGGCCATTTCCATGTAGTCGAGCGCCGCCTGGGCCACCACTGGCACGACTTCCATAAATAGGTCCACCACTTCAAGCTAGGAATATGCATGTACTGGATCAATTCCAAAGCTTCTTTGGCTCTTTGTAAAGACAATTTTACCCACTCTTATTTTAATTTTCTATTTTTTTTAGAGTAGGACATATTAATATTTGTTTAAATAATGCTTATATGACAATATCACTCTTTACAGAATCACAAATTAATTAATCCAGAAATCGTCCTTTATCAATTGCATAATTGAATTATATCAAATAATTTAAAATAATTATTTATTGAAAATAAATATTATATAAATCAACAGTAAACTTTATGCTCCAAATATTGGCAAACTTATTTAAAATAAATTAACATTGAAATAAATCAATTATCGAACTCTTGTATAGATGAAAAATTTCAAAACCTAACTATTAAATTTAGTGCATATTGTTTTGCTTTGATTACTTTTTATTTTTTAGGAATCAGTTTTTTTTTTCTTTTTCAAAAACTACCTCAGTAAAATTTGATTACAAATTGTGTTAAATAAAAAATAAGTTAATTCAAAAACAAACTTAGAGTATCTCCGATGTATTCCATTAGAATTGCTTAACTTTTATTTTCTGGGTCCTATTATATCACCTCATCATTTTTTACTTTATATTATTTTAAACAATTTTACATTCAAATGGTACTGTTCCTGCCAGATATCTCGGGTATAAAATACTCGGCTGAACGAGGATTAGTGGGGTGTTTTTGGATTGTGCTTGACAGAATGTGGATTCTGCTCCTACGTATCCAAAAGGGAATCAAAGCAAACGTAGTTCTAGAATGAGGGGTAAGCCCCCTATTTATAGTTGTTCTCTCGGGATCGGAGCTCAAAAAATAAGCGGAGGAATATTTGGATCAGATCGCGATCATGGGGAGAGATATCCGGAGCCTGATTGTCCGGAGTGGCATTATGGCCAGCGAGATATTCGGCCCAGTTAGCTGCGGATGGATAGCTTGGGGCCGAGTAGTTATTCTCGGGTGTCAGGTGTGCTGACATGTCCTCGGCTTCGGAGGAGTTTGGGTCAAGGCCCATTCGCGGGGGTAAGCTCGGTTGGTCCGATGTATAGACGAGTTCTCGGTGGTTGATCCGGTGCATAGACGAGTTCTCGGTCTTACATTCTCGGCCAGTACAGGTACAATTCTTAAAAGTTCACCAAATCTCACAAGTTAATCTACATCTTTATTTACATATATTTTTGTTTCAATTTAAAATCTTAACTCTTTAATTTCATTTGATATTAATAGTCATTTCACACTATTATTTTTCTCTATATTACTTTTTTTTGGTGATTCTTACGTAAGAACATATTACTCCTATAAGCAACCGATCTTACTTCTTACATATGGTATCCACTTCTAATACAACAACCCAATAAGAACTTGTTCCCAGTCTTACCCAGAAGAGTTGCTCTTATAATCATTTCAAAGTGAAATATTACTATATTTTGTAAAAGTTAAAATAAAATATTATGTATTATACATGTGTTTTTAAATGATATAAGAAACTTTATCTAATATATAGTGACATATTGATTTATGGATTAATGTTTAATATTTTAATTTATTATGTTGAAATATACTTTGAAAAAACTTCAAAATAAAAACTAGAAAATTCATTTATAATATAATTTCACATTTCAATAATCCCCTGTTATATGACGTTATCAATATTTTTTTTTAAAAGACGAATCAATATAATTATATATATAGAAAAGGACTTTAACGTAGGAAAGAAAAAATCATGAGCTGAATAATATGTTGGATATTTGTTGAAGAGTTACCTATCTTTGTAAGAATGTTTGTGTGCATGTTGTTTCCTTTCTTTTAAAGGGGCAAAACTATTTGATTGGTCGTTTAAGTTTATTTCTTTTTTTTAATATGGTCCTTAAGTTTATTTTGTGTCAAATAAGTCTCATAAGTTAGGTTCGGGTGATAAAGTGTGACTTTTTTTTACCAATCCTACAAAATCTCCCATCTTCTCTCCTACGTGTCACTCCCGAGCCTAGGTGGCACTGCTGACTTAACAATTAATATAATAAAATAATAATTTAAAAATAAATAAATTAATAAATAATTTTTTTCTTTTTTTTTCTTTATTATTCTGCTCATCTTCTTCGACAACCCCTCTTCTTCCATCTTCTTTAACAACCCATGGCAGTCACGTCGTCGAGAACGTACGACTGTTGGCGGAGCGTGCTGGTGGTTGGAACCTGATCCATCATCATTAACAGCTATAATCAGTTTCACGAGAAACAAAATAAATACAAAACCATAACTAAGAAGACATGTGATTGGGAACAAACCTTCTCAGCTAAAATATGGTCACCCACTTCCAGCGTTGGGAGCATGGAAGAAGAAGGAATGGACATTGGTTCAGCCAAGTACGATATGAATAACAAACTAACAGTCATAGAAGTGAAAGCAGCCATCACATCCTCTGAATAAACATTCAACAACCGTGCAAGCCAACCACTTCTCTCAAAATCCTTCAAATCCACACTAGCAGAGGCAGAATTTTTTACCCAGTGATTCGAATTGGGCCTTCTAAAATCGGAGTTGAAATTGCGAACACCAGTTGAAGAATCGAGATCAGGTTTCTGGTTAGCTCCAAAGAGGCGAGAACGAATCCAACAATCTTGGAGGCAACGGGAGATTTAAAAGCAGGGAAACCCTAGAAAGCGAGGGAATTCATTTTTAAGGAGGAAATAAGAGAATCAGAGAGGGGAATGTTGAATTGAAAGGTAAAGGGTGAAGCAGGGGAGAGAATCACCGACGCCAGTCTCCACTGCGACCACCCAACAATCCAAGCCGCACACCCAAACACTACATCAGACACGCATATAATCGCTAGCCGTGCGGCCAGCCCGTCGCCATTCCAGCCATCACAACGCTCTGCCAACAGTCGTTCGCCACTGCCGTCAGAGAAGACATGGAGTGGGTTGTGGTAGAAGATGGGGAGAATAATATAAAAAAGAGAAAATAAATTTTATTTTTTAATTTATTACTTTTTCGTTTTTTACTAATTTCATTTATTAATTGTTATTTTATTATATTGATTGTCAAGTCAGCAGTGCCACCTAGGCTCGGGAATGACACATATGAGAGAAGATGAGAGATTTTGTAGGATTGGTTAAAAGAAGACACATTTTGTCACCCGAACCTAACTTATGGAACTTGTTTGACACTAAATAAACTTAAGGGACTATATCCAAAAAAAGAAATAAACTTAAGGGACCAATCAAATAATTTTGCCTTCTTTTTAATCATTGACTTTCTTGAAATTTGAGTTAAGTCTAGATATGATGCAGTGATTTGCTTATGAATGTTTACAAAGTTGTGGTGGTATTACTGTCACATTTTCATATTTCAGTGTGTGTGGTGTAAGGTTTTAAATAAAGCTCCGTGATCGCAATTGTGACCTCAATGTTTAGGTTTTGAAACTCTTTGAACTGCAGTACGACCATAATTACGTTCACAACGGTCACATTTTTTCAGTAATCATCGGTGATTGTAGTAAATAAAATATAATCGCGATGACAATTTAAAATCTTGGTGTGGTGTGTTATCCCCATCTTCCTTCTAGGAATTTTCTATATTTTTTGGGGGAAAAATTAAAATGTTACTTATTATGCAGCCTGAATCCGATTATAAAACGAGCTTCATTGAGCCGGAGGCAAAACATCCAATTAAAATTAGTCCCAACTCAAAATTTACTGTCCAAATCTTATATTTTATTTGAAATATATCGGTCCGGCCCATTTTGTTGATTATACTTATAACCTTAAGTCCTTAATTAGTATTTTTAGATTATTATAAAATTTCTTACAATGTACTGAAATATAAAAGGTTTCACCGACTCATTAAACAATTATTAAAAGAAGTTGAAAGGACAAAAGTTCCTATAGGATTAGACAGCAAACCGCCCATTGAGACGATTGACAAAAGACTGGTGTGATAGTATGATATTGATAATAATTGCCAACTTGAACACAGCCTCGCCTTTTAGTGTTGTGATATTTGAAATTTTGAAAGATCAAAATTTAGATATCATATAAGAGATCATATGTATTTATAAATTTTATTTTTTATTATCTTTTATATATAATATATAAAAATACATAAAAAAAAATAATGGAGACATCGTACGATTTGATGTTCAAAAAATATTGTTGGCTTTTTTAGTATTAAGAAACGAGTTGGGTTAAGATGCACCGCCCATATTTTGCACCATTCACTACATCATTCATATGTAGTAAATTTTGGACCAATCAAATTGTCACATGAGTTTGGTCAAAATTTAAACTTTCTAGTTGTATTTCTACTGTAGTCAAATATATGAATACATTTATTGTAGTATAGTATATGATCTCTTTGTATTCGCAAATTTAACCCATATTAAAATTATATTTTTTGATTAAAAAAATTGATTATATTACAAAATAATATTTTAATATGAATTAAAATAATGTTAGTTGTTAATAATATTTTACAATATAATCAGTTTTTTTTAATAAAAAACATTATTTTAATACGAGTTAAATTTACAATTACAGAAAGCACATATATTATACAACAATATACTGTATTCATATAGTTTGACTACAGTATAATACAGTATAATATAACTAGAAAATTTGAAATTTTGACTAATCTACGTGGTAATTTGATTTACCCAAAATTTATCACATAAATAATATAGTGAATGATGTAAAATATGGATGATATACCATAGTCCAAAGCATAAGAAACGGCAAAGACCATAATACACAAGTTTGAATTGAATATCCAGACGATCAAGATCAGAGTGTGTTTTTCAGTTTTTTCTACCTCGGGGCCCTTGACACAATGGGATCGATCAAAGGAGTGTATACTCAGCGAAGAGGGCCACCCTTTTTTATACCCGAAGTCTTTATGGGCCACGATTATGATGCGAGTCAGGCGTTTTTTTTTTTGTGTGTGTGGAACAATGAACAATTCCCCTTCCTCCGCTATGGGCAAATGGTTCTTGCAACTAAAGTCATCTTAAACGAATAAATCTATATGATGTGACATAGTTGGTAAATAATTAGGTTCTTTAAACATATGATCACTAGTTCGATTCATGACTCATGTATATGGAAAGAACATCTATTAGGAGAGGTCAACCACTTAAATGGATATCAATATTTAAAGGGATTAATCTCCGCCTCTCGATCGAATGATACCCGGATTCACCCGAAAAAAAAGTCATCTTAAGTTTGACATCTAAGAGAAATAATTAAAGCTAATTTTTTAAAATATTTTATTTAATTATACTTGATATTTTTTATTTTCATAAATAACATTGTATTTTCTTCCTTTTCATATGAGTGTTATACCATAACACCTTTGAGATTGAATTTCTCGCGGATTCATTACTAAAAATAGTAGCGATTTCACTGCTAAAAATTCATGAATTTCTTGTGGATTTTTCTGCATGAATTTCTTGTGAATTGTATTGCAAATTTTTGTGAGAAAAATAATATTTTTTTCTATAGATTTAAATTCGTAGGAAAATATGTAGGAAATTTTGATATTTCTTGCAGAATTATCTACGGATTTAAATTTTTCCCAAGAAAATCTGTAAGTAATTTCCTACGGATTCTGAAATTCGTGAGAAAAATTACCTATGAAGTTATTATCTGGGAATAGAAATATGTAGGAAAATCCATAGGTAATCAAAGAATTTCTAGCAGTGATTTAAGAATGTGCAATTGGGGTCTTTTTTGTTTATTACCAAAATGTACCAATGTAAGGTGACTTTTACATATATGTACCAAAAATGTACCAATGTAAAAGTCTCCTTATATTAAACGTGCTAATCATGAAACTTGTCCATGGCCCAGTCTCAACTATATTTTCAAATCAGCCGTTTTTACTTTTTTCAGCTTTAGATTTTCTTCCCAATGCCAGATATATGGCCAACGCACACACATATATATAATAAAGAGAGGTACATATCTTGCTTCATTTCATTTTCACTTCCGTGATCTTCCAAGTCCAAAAGGCCGTGCGACAGTTCAACAATACACGTTCTAAGATATAGCAACGAAGAATTTTATATTAGTCTAGTTAGAAAGCTGTGTGGAAGGAGACGAGATGTGATCGCGGACACTAATTAAAAGTTGAACTTCATCAAATGTGTAATGATTACATCTATCATGATTGAAGACTTCAACACATGCATGAACTTCAATTGTTTTATTAATTACTTATTAACAATCACATCACGCATGTATATAATTAAATTTCTAATGCATATAATTCAGTTCATCTCATATTTACAAATATGTCAAGTGTTGTTGTATCGTATCTCTGTCTTCTTTTTTTTTTGATAAACTGTATTGTATCTATATCTATCAAATGAATCAGTGAAAGTAATTTGAATCTTCAATTTTCCAGAACATACTAGTTTTTCACATGCAGATTGTGATAAAAGTCCTTAAAAAGTTAAGGGCTTGGGTCTTAATGTAAGAAAAAAAAGAGTAATGCTTACTACAAATGAGTCACGTCTCTTTCACTTAACATCTGCTAAGGTGAAAGAATTATAGCATAAATATGTAAGAATCAGACGATAAAAATTATATAAATATAATATAATATACATGTACCAAAAGACATGATATATATGTAAATGTTTATCATGTTGACATTATTCAAAAGAAGAACTTCCATAAAAACATCCAGAAGCGGAACTTTGGAAGCACAATCTGTATCTTCCAAATGATTGTGAGGTCCATGACAAAGAGGATTTCATGGTATCTAGCCATCTATCTCAGTCAACATGTAGAATTCCATACTTATTATATTAACATACATGTTGGCGCTACTAAATTCTATAGTATTATTATTATTTTATAAGCACACGCGTGCTTAGCAGATACATATTAATCTTACATGTGCTTTGCTAGTCGAGAAACGAGATTGGATTGCTTTCTATAAACTCACAATCCAATGAAAAGAAAAAGTACGAATGTTTTCTTCATGCCAATTGCTTTCCTAGTTTTAAAATTATATTTAATGGAGATAAGGATAACTATATTCAGAAAGAAGCTAATCTGGTTTATATTTACCAATTATCATCACGTACGGTTTCTAACAATTCCGCACTCACTATTTTATAGTACCCATCATAAGAATATATCAATTCCTAGATTCACTTCGGATTTTCTATAATGCATAAAGACGAATTGCGTGACCCACCATGACCAACAACTCTAGTTAGAAGATATTGTTCATGATTGTTGAAGGCCTTTTTCTTTCTTTTCATACATTTTTAGAAAGGATAATATATATGTTATATATTCGTACTCACAAACCTCAAAACAATATCTTTTGAATCTTTTTCATGGATAGAAAAAACAGAAAGAGAAAGAAAATTGTAAGAAAGAAGTTATAAGAGTATATGACGTAACATTATAACATTACCTAAAAAAATGCTGTACTAGTATACAATTTATATTATTATTTTATAAAAATAATTTATTTGTGTAGATATAAGTTTCACTTTTATTTTATTTTAAAATACAAGTGTGTGTATATATGTATACATACATATATCTGTCTCTCTCTCTTGTGTTTCAAGTTATATTTGTTGCGAAACTAAGAGGCAAAAGTTTTTTTTTATCCAAAAAAATACAAAACTTTCACAAATTAAACATTAATTAATAAAAATCCAATTCTTGTGTAGCGAATATATTGTAAATTCCTACCATACAAGTTATTTTACGCAGTTCTTTTTTTTTTTTTTTTGGGGGGGGGGTGGTGGGGCGTAAACAGTGAGACTAAAGTCCAAGGAAAAATTACATCACAATTAAACGGGAGTAGCAACTCCCAAAACATCAGAAATGATAACCTGCTCAACTTGATCTGGAGGCTTATAAAAAATGGTCATACTCATATCTGGATTACAACATAAATTAGCTAAAACATTTGCAAACCTTATAGCCTCCCTAAAAACATGCATTTTACGCGGTTGTTTTAAATTCTGTTTAATCAATTTTTTTGTTTCCAATTTGAGAAACAAAAATATTTATAACGTATTCAATTATTTTATTTTTAGCTTTAGAAAATAAAAATTATAGTTTTTTTATAAAAAAATAAAAATTATATTTAAAATATTTCAAAAATAACTTTTTTTAAGATGCAAAATCAATCGTACCGAAACTTTTCCTCCTTAAGTTTAATTTAAGCAAAGCTCTTTTAAAATTGTAGATATACTGGGTCATGTATAAATACTTTAATATATATATATATATATGTGTGTGTGTGTGTTAAAACTTTGATGCTTTACTAAAATTAATTTACGCCAATGAAAAATCTATGCATCTTAGGCAGCGTATAGTGTAACGCCCTTTGTTACGTTAGTAATTCCAAGATAAAATCAATAAAATATCCTTTAAAACATTTAATTAAAACATATATCTCATAAAGAAAAATAAGAAAAAAAATATTAAAGTCTGAAAATGCCTCATATTAAATAATATAGTATTAAATTATACATGTAATGAATATAGATATAAGTAAATAAAAAAAATCAAAAGCCTCAAGACCGGGCGTCTAATTACAATTCCAACGATAAGTAATTGCGTCTAGCCACATACGGCTCCTTATTTAAGAACAAACTAACCAAACTAGAGAGATTATCTAATGGAGTCCACTAAGTCTTCACGCCTCTTCAGCCTCAATGACGTCCTCCCCGTGCTCTGAAAACAATGCTTAATAATGAGATATAAAATCCCAATGATCAACAATACAGTTTTAAAAAAATATTTTCGAAAATAGCATTGTTCTCAGCCGGCGCGGTAACCGGAAAAACTGTCCATGCCACCCGCTAATTTTCCAAGATAATATATATAAAAGAAAATACTTTTAATATCAATAATAACCTCATCTCAATACATCACATTCTATATACCAGATAAATTCTAGTTCAGTCCAAGCAGTCCAAAGACCTTCTATTTAAATTGGCTTGCCGACATGCCATATATTCACACATCACACGACAATGGCGTCCCATTACCCACCCCTACTCACGAGGAGTGTTTCGATGTCGCCCTCCTGTCGGGAACATTTCCATTTCGATACCTCCCATGTGCACATGGTGGTATTTCTCCTTTTTCGACACCCCAACCTGTGGCGGTGTTACTTTCGATACTCCTTTTTAGGTAGTATTACTTATTTTCGACATCCCAATTATATGGGGATGTTACTTTCGATACCCCATTATGGTGATATTACTTTTCGATACCCCTATCATAGGTGGTATTGGGGCAAATATCATACAATTCATCATAAGGCACAATTTCATGTCTCGTACGTGTAACAATTCATTTGCCAAAAATTAAATATTTGATTTTATCATGCATGTCAAATAAACTCACATGACATAGCACACACCAATAAGCACGTCATTCAACTAATACGAATATCAATCATGTATTTCATGCCATCAGTAACAAGAATAAATACTCAATTTAATAATCCTTTTTATTTTAATTCAAAACCCCCAAAAATTATTTTATTAATAACACGCATCATTCAGTTAAAATCTCTCGAAAATTGTAGGTAAATCACTAACACAACAAACACATGTACCATGGAAAGGGTTATCAAAAGATACTGTTACTCACCTCTCGAAGACCTCCAAAGTGCTAAAAAAAATATGTATGATAAAACTGCTGTCTCTGAAAAAAAAATCTTCTTCCCTTCAGCGTCACGATTGCACTACCAAGAAAAGAAACGCGTCTCAGGAACCTCCCCTCTTTAAGCTCACCGTGCAGCCTTTCGAAGTTCACTGTGCGGCGCGAGGAACATTCAAAATCTACTGCGCACGTTCCTTAACGAGACAATTAGGTTTTAATATATGTATATATGGTAGCAGGCGGCGTTTTGGTTTCTTTTTAAAATTTTCTTTAGCAGCTGCTTGGGCTTAACGCCCAAGCGTCCTCCCTTCTTCTTCTTCTTTTTCTTAATATATATATATATATATATATATATATATATATAGTTTTGCATTCTTTATAATAGTTAATAAATTTCAATAAATCCTTATACCATCACTTCTTTACACTAAATCTCCCATTTATATTTTATTTTCACTACCCTTTTTAATAACTTATTATTATTATTATTTATTTATTTCAAATTAATTATGTTAGAATTTTAGGATATTATATTTTCTCCCCTCCTTAAAGAATTTCGTCCCCGAAATTCGCCTCATACTCCCACACTTATTTTAACATATGGTATATTCAAACTTAAAGGTCACCATACCTTAGATAATAAAATCTGGATACTGACGGACGATGTCCTCCTCCATCTCCCAAGTGGCTTCCTCAGGAGTCAATCATTCCCATAACACTTTCACCAATGGAATCATCTTGTTCCTCAGAGTCTTAGTGCTCTTGTCCATGATTTGACTAGGCTTTGGCTTATAGATCAAATTATCCTTCAATTGTACAGACTCAGGAGCTATCACATGAGATTCCTCAGGCACATATTTTGAGTTGTGACACATGGAAAACATCATGAAGGTTCGCCAACTATGGCGGAAGAGCCAATTGATAAGCAACAGGCCCGACTCTTTTAAGGATTTGGAAAGGTCCCATGAAACGAGGATTTAGCTTGCGGACTTTCATCGACCTCCCTACCCCCGTCTTAGGAGTGACTCTCAAAAATACATGCTCACTTTCCTGGAATTCTAGAGGCTTTCTCCTTTTGTCGGCATAGCTCTTTTGTCTACTTTGTGCCGTGCGCATCCTCTCCCTAATCATTTTTATTCTCTCGGAGGTTTCCTGGACCAATTCAAGTCCTATCAAGGCTTTCTCACCCACCTCACACCAACATAAAGGGGACCTACACTTTCTCCCATATAGGGCCTCATAAGGTGCCATGCCTATACTAGCGTGATAACTATTGTTATACGCAAACTCAATGAGAGGTAGGAATCTATCCCAACTCCCTCCTTCATCCAAGACACACGCTCTAAGCATGTCCTCAAGGGTCTGAATGGTCCGCTCTGACTGACCATCCGTTTGGGGATGATAGGCTGTGCTAAGGTTCAACTTAATCCCAAAGGCCTGCTGAAAATCTCTCCAAAATCTAGAGGTAAACCTCAGGTCTCTATCCGACACTATGGAGGTGGGTATCCCATGAAGTCTGACTATTTCCTTGATATAAAGGTAGGCCAACTTGTCTAAGCTATAGGTTGCCTTAATTGGCAAGAAGTGAGCAGACTTGGTCAACCTATCCACTATCACCCAAATGGCGTCTAAGCCCAAACGCGTCTTAGGTAACCCCATCACAAAGTCCATAGATATTCTCTCCCACTTCCATTCTGGAATCTCCAAGGACTGCAACAACCCCGAAGGCTTCTGATGTTCTATCTTAACCTTTTGGCACACTAAACACCTAGTTACGAAGCTAGCCACATCCTTTTTCATTCCTAGCCACCAATACATCCTCTTAAGATCTTGGTACATCTTAGTTATTCCAAGATGTATGGTAAACTTTCCCTTATGAGCCTCCTCTAATATCTTCTCTTTAAGGCTCCCCTCCTTAGGAACAACGATCCTATTCTTAAACTTCACTAGTCCATCAACAGACAACTCATAACCCTCTTGTCCCAACCGAGACTGCAACTCTTGGTCTAAAAGTTGTTCCCGCCTAACCTCATCTCTAAGGTCACTATTAATTTCCAACCTATTCAGCTTCAAACTTAAGATGTTTAAGGTCACATCCAACACTTCCAGATTCATGTCCCTAAACTCTTCCATCAGGTTCAGCTCTTGCACCATCAAGCTTGACACGTGTAGGGACTTCTTACTCAAAGCATCTGCCACCACATTGGCCTTTCCCGGATGGTATTTCAACTCGATGTCATAGTCTTTAAGGAACTTCATCCACCTTCGTTGTCTCATGTTCAACTCCTTCTGGTCGAACATATATTTAAGGCTTTTATGATCACTAAAAACTTCAAACGTTGCCCCATAAAGGTAATGCCTCCAAATCTTAAGCGCAAAAACCACAGCTGCTAGCTCTAGGTCATGGGTAGGGTAATTCTCCTCATGTGGCCTAAGCTGCCTAGAGGCATATGCTACCACCTTGCCTCCTGCATTAAGACACATCCCAAGCCATTCTTGGATGCGTCGTAGTATACAACAAAACTCACTAAGGGGTCCGGTATAGTTAAGACTGGTGATGACACCAATCTCCTCTTAAGCTCTTGGAACCCGTCCTCACACTCCTGGTCCCACACAAAAGGTTTCCCTTTTCTAGTCAACTGGGTCAAAGGTAAGGCTAATCTAGAGAACCCCTCTATGAACTTCCTGTAGTATCCAGCTAAGCCTAAGAAACTTCTCACTTTGGTTACTGTCTTCAGTTGTTCCCATCCCAACACCGCATCAACTTTGGAGGAATCAACCGCTACACCATCCTTTGAGATTGTGTGTCCTAAAAACTTTACCTCGTCTAGCCAAAACTCACACTTCTCTGGTTTGGCATAAAGACGCTCGCCCCTCAAGATCTGCAACACCAACCTTAAGTGTTCTCCATTTTCTTCTAGTGTCCTAGAGTATATTAAAATATCATCTACGAACACCACCACAAACCTGTCCAAAAAGGTCCTAAAGATCTTATTCATGTAGTCCATGAAAACGGCTGGGGCGTTGGTCACTCCAAAGGGCATCACTACATACTCATAGTGCCCATACCTTGTCCTGGAGGCTGTCTTGGGGATGTCCTCGCTTCTAACTCTAATTTGATGGTATCCCGATCTTAGATATATTTTGGAAAACACTGACGCTCCCCTTAACTGATCTAAGAGATCATCTATCCTAGGCAAGGGATATTTGTTCTTGATGGTTACCTTATTCAGTTGCCTATAATCAACACACAACCTCATACTCCCATCCTTTTTCTTCACCAGGAGTACCGGTGCTCCCCAAGGTGACACACTAGGCCTAATGAACCCCTTTTGTAACATATCCTCTATATGTTTCTTGAGCTCGCTCAACTCTATAGGTGCCATCCTATAGGGTTCTACTGATACAGGTCCACTCCCAGGTACTAGATCTATGGTAAACTCAATCTCTCTATCTGGAGGTAAACTAGAGACATCCTTAGGAAACACATCTGTGAAATCACACATAATAGGCAACGCCGCTATATCACTTTCAGCCTCTATCTTAGCAGAAAAGAGAAGTATATATCCCTGAGCTCCCTCAACTAAGCACTTATGACATGAGGCAGCAGAGATAAGATGTTCTGTCCTAGGAGAGTCAACATACATGGACTGTGGAATGAAAGAAATAGTTCGACTAGCACAATCAATAACAACATTATTACGAAACAACCAGTCCATGCCCAAAATAATATCCAGACCAGACATAGGTAAACATATCAAATCAACAATATAAGTCAGGTCTTGAAACAATAAGGGACATTGCAGGCAGACAGAAGAAGTAATCAATCTATCTTTAGCAGGAGTAGAGACACACAAATCATATGACAGTTTAGTAACAGGTAACTCTAGGAATTGAGCACATTTAAATGAAATGAATGAATGTGTTGCTCCCGAATCGAACAATATGATAACATCATGACCTTTAACAAATCCCTTACCTTGGATCAAACCGTCGGACTCCTTCACCTCCTCTCCTTGGATGGTAAAGACCCTTCAGTGGTTCAATGATCTGGTTTGAGATTGTCCTCCTGACTTGCACATCCTAGCAAAGTGTCCCATCTTCCCGCATTTGTGGCAAGTGGTTTGTGCCGCGGGGCACACACGATCTCCATGTTGCCACCCACACTTATAACATGCAGTCCCCTTCTCACCTTGAGCACCTTGAACCAGCTTACCCTTCATGATTGTAGGCATAGGTCGTAGGCTCTTTTGGAAATCACCCCCTTTCCCATGGAACCTCTTGCCGTCACTGGAGCTCTTCTCCTTCGACCTCTCAGCCAGCACCGCTTGCATATTCTTCTCCGCCACCCTACACTTATTCACTAAAGTAGGGTAGTCTCGAATCTCTAGGAGCCCAATGAGGCTCTGCAGCTCTAGCTTCAAACCCTGCTCGAACTTAATTGCTTTCCATGAACCATCAGGATTATCCCTCACCTGTGCGGAGAACCTTGCAAGCCTCTCAAACTTGACCACATATTCCGCCACCGTCATACTCCCCTGACGAAGATGTAGAAACTCCATCTCTTTCTGTATCCGGACACCATACGGAAAGTACTTCTCCATAAATACTTCCTTGAATCTGGCCCACATGATAGGGGGCCTGAAACAAGCAACCCGCCCCTGGCACAGTTCCACCAATGCTCCGCATCCGACTCTAACATATAGGTGGCAAAATCCACCTTCTGAGCATCAGAGCACCCCATGGCCCGGAAGATCTTCTCTAATTTCAGTAACCATTCCTCTGCCTCACTAGGATCGGTGGTCCCTCGAAAGGCTGGCGGATTATTATTCCTGAACTCTGACAGGCCCCTGTACTGTAGATCTGGAGCTGCAACCGGTACCACGTTAAGCACGTCCCTCTTATCCCTCATCTGACGGAGAGTCTCCGTCTGCTCCTGCATAACTCTGGCCATTCGAGCCAAAGTTGCCGCAAGCGCATCATTCCTCCCTCGCCTGTTCGCTGCCATAATCTGCATACCACCAATCAAACAGTGGGTTGATCAAGTCCAATATCCAAAAGAATAGAATGCAGAATTATAACTCTAACAAGCATCCTATGCGCCCAAGTTTTTTTTTTTTTTGAAAAAGCCCCACTGCCACAGTCCGATTTAGAATCGAACCTGGCTCTGATACCATAAATGTAATGCCCTTTGTTACATTAGTAATCCCAAGATAAAATCAATAAAATATCCTTTAAAACATTTAATTAAAACATATATCTCATAAAGAAAAATTAGAAAAAAACATTAAAGTATGAAAATGCCTCATATTAAATAATATAGTATTAAATTATCCATGTAATGAATATAGATATAAATAAATAAAAAAATCAAAAGCCTCAAAACCGGGCGTCTAATTACAATCCCAACGATAAGTAATTGCGTCTAGCCACATACGGCTCCTTATTTAAGAACAGACTAACCAAACTAGAGAGATTATCTAATGGAGTCCACTATGTCTTCACGCTTCTTCAGCCTCAATGACGTCCTCCTCGTGCTCTGAAAACAATGCTTAATAATGAGATATAAAATCCCAGTGATCAACAATACAGTTTTAAAAAAATATTTTCGAAAATAACATTGTTATCAGCTGGCGCGGTAACCGGAAAAACTGTCCATGGCACCCGCGAATTTTCCAAGATAATATATATAAAAGAAAATACTTTTAATATCAATAATAACCTCATCTCAATACATCACATTCCATATACCAGATAAATTCTAGTTCAGTCCAAGCGGTCCAAAGACCTCCTATTTAAATTGGCCTCTTGCCGACATGCGATATATTCACACATCACACGACAATGGCGTCCCATTGCCCACCCCTACTCACGAGGAGTGTTTCGATGTCGCCCTCCTGTCGGGGATATTTCCATTTCGATACCTCCCATGTGCACATGGTGGTATTTCTCCTTTTTCGACACCCCAACCTGTGGCGGTGTTACTTTCGATACTCCTTTTTAGGTAGTATTACTTATTTTCGACATCTCAATTATATGGGGATGTTACTTTCGATACCCCATTAGGGTGGTATTACTTTTCGATACCCCTATCATAGGTGGTATTGCGGCAAACATCATACAATTCATCATAAGGCACAATTTCATGTCTCATACGTGTAACAATTCATTTGCCAAAAATTAAATATTTGATTTTATCATGCATGTCAAATAAACTCACATGGCATAGCACATACCAATAAGCACGTCTTTCAACTAATACGAATACCAATCATGTATTTCATGCCATCAGTAACAAGAATAAATACCCAATTTAATAATCCTTTATTTTAATTCAAAACCCCAAAAAATTATTTTATTAATAACATGCATCATTCAGTTAAAATCTCTCGAAAATTATAGGTAAATCACTAACACAACAAACACATGTACCATGGAAAGGGTTATCAAAAGATACTGTTACTCACCTCTCGAAGACCTCCAAAGTGCTAAAAAAAATATGTATGATAAAACTGTTGTCTCTGGAAAAAAAATCTTCTTCCCTTCAGCGTCACGATTGCACTACCAAGAAAAGAAACGCGTCTCAGGAACCTCCCTTCTCTAAGCTCACCGTGCAGCCTTTCGAAGTTCACTATACGGCGCGAGGAACATTCAAAATCTACTGCGCACGTTCCTTAACGAGACAATTAGGTTTTAATATATGTATATATGGTAGCAGGCGACGTTTTGGTTTCTTTTTAAAATTTTCTTTAGCAGCTGCTTGGGCTTAACGCCCAAGCGTCCTCCCTTTTTTTTTTCTTCACATATATATATATATATATAGTTTTGCATTCTTTATAATAGTTAATAAATTTCAATAAATCCTTATACCATCACTTCTTTACACTGAATCTCCCATTTATATTTTATTTACACTACCCTTTTTAATAACTTATTATTATTATTATTATTATTATTTATTTATTTCAAATTAATTATGTTAGAATTTTAGGATATTACATCTAGCATGAAGTAGTTAGACAAGTGCCTCATGAATGAGCCATTATTTTCTACCGTTAGATATAATAATAAAATATCTAAGAGTCTAGATTTGTTACTCAAATTTTTTTTATGAAAATGTCTCAGTTGCCCTTTGCCTCTTCTAGTTTCCACCCACCATCTCCGCCGCCGGCCACGGTGTCGCTGCTGTGTCCGTTCGTCTTCTCCGACCAGTAAGAAGAAGAACAACAATCGTGTTTCTGGTTCCAACACCAACCAACCAGCTACTCTCACCTGAGGTTCACCCTCCTCACCGCCACCTTCTTCGAGTTCATTTGTTCCGTTCTTCCACCACCTCCATCACGACAGAATTGCCACCCCATCCAGTCTTGTTAGCAGCACCACCTCGCAGCCAAGCTCTCATGCATTGGGTCAGGCCCACGACGTCGCCATAGCCACAAACCAGATCCACATGGAAGGCGGCGTGGTGGGTCAGATATGAACCAGATCCACATGGAATGCAGAGAGGTGGGTCAGATCTGGTCAGATCTGAATATTATCTAGCTTGTTGAAGAGGGGCTGGCGGGTGGACAAGCGCCACAACGACGGTGACAAGCTCCCGTGACCAGATCTGGGCGATGTAGTGGAGGAGCTCCAGATTTCGGTGCAACTTGGATGAAGGAGCTTACTGCCATGGCAACCAGATCTGTAATGGTTTGGATGGCGGTGACTGTCTTGACGGCACGATGGTGGTGGTGGTCGTCTCAGAGGATATGGAGGTGGCGGTGGGGTAAGGAAGATGGCAGGTGGTGGTGGTGATAGGGTGGACCTAGGATGATACAGTTGAGATGGGCAAGAATGAGTTTTCACATATAAATTTGGTGCCTCACAATGAAGCACCTATTCAAATACTTCATGCTAGACGCAGCATGTGTAACATTCCGATTTTTTTGGTTATTCTATAATCTGTACTTATACATGTCTGTGAGTAATTAATATTCTAATTTTGAGAAAAATATTTTAATAAATCTAAATTAATTGCATAATGTATTTTATAGTAGAAAACCACTGTTAATTTTTTGTAGAAATTTCAGATGATCTCGATCTGAGTTTTCACTATCAGTTAAGCTGTACTGACCCGGAAAATAAATTTCAATTAATAAAATAAAATTTTTATTTCTCCTTACCCATTTATAATCATTTCACTTATTTTAGAAATTTTCTTGTAATATAAAAATTTTTAGGGTGGAAAAATTAACGAAGTAAAATACGATCGGTTTTCACCGACGAGAAACAAATAGCACCAGGACGAGCCAAATTATTTATTCTGCATATTTGGAAAGATTTTGAAATGATTTGATATGACATGACCATTGGAATCTAATCATGGTCTTACAAGATATTAATTTTTGCATGTTTTCACAAGAAAGCATTATTTGGTCAAATATGCATTTTTTATTGTTAAAAAAAAATTAAAAATCTTATTCCCCCAAATGCTGACCAGCAGCACCCCTCCCCCTCCAATTCTATATATTCCCACTCTTAACCCCAACTCTCACTTTTGCTTCCCCCTCTCAAGCTCACTCATCACTTGTTCTATTACTCACACACTTGCACATATTCTCCATCATCTTGCCCTTAGAGAGATCAAGTTCTTGTTTCTCTTCAATCTCATCATCAGCATCATCTTCAACAAGGGTATTAATATCTTTCTCTTTACTCTTCATTTCTTCAAGAATGATTTTTTTTTACTTGCATGCCTATTGTTTATTTTATGTTGCATGTCCATAAATTTTGTGGAAAAATTTGTAGAAAAGTTTTTTGAGCATAAAACAAGTTTATTTGAAATTATCATCATCTTTACTATCATCAACCAAACTTGCATGTTGCAAAGAAAATATTTTCACAACATTTCTTGAAGAGGCTGAAACCTCTAAGAGAAAAAAATGGTGTTTTGCTAAAATTTTCCACATGCATGTTAGTATCTAATGTCCTTGACTCAACTAGAAAACTCAATAATCATATATTTATAATTTTTTTAACATCATACCCATATTTACTATCTATCTAAGTGGTTGCATGTAGCAAAAATGCTCTCCAACTTTTATTTTGAAGGGGTGGTCGAAAACCCTAGGGAGGAAAGTTAGTGTTTTCACCTATTTTCAAACATGAATGACTTAGAACCTCTTGAAACAAGTATTTTGAGTTTATGAGAAACAAGAAAAGAAAAAAAATGTGTTATATTGATCATACTAGTTTTAACATGCATGTGATTCCGAGTATATTTTGAACTTATCTTGTTTTAAATTTTTATATGAATGGAGAGTATTTTACTAATTATTTTAGTTACATGCATGAGGTTACCAAGTATAATTTGGCCATGTTCATGGTGGAGGCCAAAACTTAAAATGGAGTTGAGGAAGCCTTGATTTATTTTTGAGAGGAGAGTTATTTGAATTGTTATTTTGGTATGCATAAAAATATTAAGATTTTATGGAATGTTATTTTAAGAGGGAGATTTTATTTTTGAAGGAAACATTATTTTGGTTTCATGCATAAACTTGAAGATTTGAAATAAAATCCTATGCCTATTTTTTTGTAATAGGCCGAAACCTACTCTTTGTGGAGTAGATGGATTAAAATTTTATTTTGAGGTATTAAACCTTAATTTTGTCTCTATGATGCTTGAGGATCATTGATCCAAAAGCTTGTAAAAATTTAAAATTTAAAAACTCAACTTTTCTAGTAAAGCCGAGACATGTATAAGAGATTTAGAGTGATTTTATGAAATTTTAACTTATGTAAATATGTGGCTCTGTTTAGATTCGCAATCGTGACAGGAGTCCGAGTCCGTTCTCTTGAGACTGCGAGATAACTACACTCATTTTACGATTCGCTTCAAGGTAAGGTGAGAAAGCCAGAGGGATAATTATATTATGATGACTATATGCCTTGGATGCTTGTTTGATGTGTTTGGTTAATATGGTGGTTGCTATGACTGATTTGGTTGGATTTTTGAGTTCATGTTGTATTGATGATGCACTTGATTCTTATGTGTCTTGATTAATGAGTTATGAATATATGCGTGATACCTATATATGTTGAAGTTGTATTGTGGTTGTTATATGGAAGCCTAACCATTGGTTAAAGCTCATTGATAAGGATAAAAGCTTTAAGAAAATATGCACAAAGGAAATCACAAGTCAAGATTTCTTCTTAACAAAGTTTCGATAAAGAGGAAAGTGAAATAAGGTCGACAAATTGTGAAGATGTTAGAGAATAAACAGTTTTCATAAAGAAAAAATTCAATTGAAAATTTAAATGATTTTACCCAAAAAGATAGGTAATTTCTTTGGAAATGTTTGAGGAAAACAAAAGTTTGTTTTGGAACTTGAATGGAGTTCATTTGGAAAATTTTCAAATGGTTCTAGACAAAGAGAAGAAATTTTGAAATAAAATGGTTTTATGGAGAAGAATGAAATTTCCAAAACTTAAAGTTTTTCAAAGAAAAAAGTTTTTATTTAAAAAGATTTTATTCAAAAAGGAAAATGTCTGATAACTTGGATTAGTTAGGGAAAGTTTTGGTTTTTTGTATTTTGTTTTTCACTGAACGAAAATAAGAAGAAAAGTGAACCTAGTAACCAAGACGTCGGGGTACTAGAGTTCTGACACATGGATCCATGATCCATATCACAATGCTGTGGACTATGTGTCTTATATATGATATTGTGGAATGTGTGTCCTATACAACTTGCTGTGGACTGTGTGTCCTATATATGTTGCTGTGGACTGTGTGTCCTAGATGCGTTGTTGTGGACTGTGTGTCCTACAAACGTTGTGATAAACGTGGGAAAATGAAGTAAAAAGGGGTAAAGACTGTTTTTCTACTACCACAAAGTTCTGGGCTAGTGCACAAGTCTAGGACTGTTGTGATTGGACACTCGGACCTTAATGTCCTGTGTTGATATTAAAAACTTTAAGACATTTAAAAGTCACGGAAGGTCGTGAGCTTTGGGCCTCGACAAGGAAAGAATGAAACACAAAGAAAATCCGCATAAATAAAAGATTTTACATGAATTAATGTTTTTGGCAGATGTGCCGATTAATCCGGATATCTTGATAAACGAGGTATTCGAGACGGTGTTATTCCGAATATCTTGGTAGACGTACAGGGTATTCGAGACGGTGTTATTCCGGATATCTTGGTGCACGAGGTATTCGAGATGGTGTGCCTTTGTGGCAATTTGAGCCCGTGTGGCAATTGAGCCTGATCAGCTCACTGTTTTTCAAAATTTGCATGGTGAAGGGATCTCCAGAGATTAAGAAAGAATGATGAAATATAGAAGTGTCATGCTTTAAAAAACGATGACGATTGATGATGGATGTAATTATTTTTGTGATAAATTATATGTTGAACATGAATATTTGTATGTACTTGTTGCTCTGTGTTTGGGTATTTTAGTCGTCATAATTCATCCATATATTGGTATCTCACCCTTGTATTTTTGTTGTTTCCTTTTCTTGTTTTATGTACATATGCTTTATACTTGAGATTAGATGGATCCAGCTATGATACAGTTAGCGCACTCCCGGTCCCGGGCTCTTCTGTTTGAGAATGGAGATGACCCTGCTGTGTGGACCTTTTCTCCCGTTTCAGCCCGCGCGGTGAGGTATACGGGACCTGTTTGTACCGTGGAGGGTTCAAAAGAAGCATCCCTGAGACGGGTCCATACTGTTGATACAATTCATATCCGACTACCACCTATGGAGTTTTATCTACAGCATTTAGTCAACCTGGGTCTTTTGGATCTTGAGTTTCCTCAAGCCCAGTCTCAACCGGAAGAGGCCCTAGTTGTCCCGATTGAGGAGGATCCGGAGGAGTTGATCGAGGAGGATCCTGAAGAATTGATGGAGGAGGATCCCATAGAGCTGATGGAAGAGGATCCCCCGATTGGAGATGATGATGTTGATGCTTCCGGCGACGAAGTAGGAATGGAGGTGGTTGCACCTGTTACACCTCCTAGGGATGGGGATGACTACCATAGTCTCCCTAATGGGCATCTGTAGTTTGTGGCCAGCTCTTAGGTAGCTTTTCTTTTGGGGTAGTTTGGTATGAACAAAGTATTTTGAAAGCTGATGTTAGTTATGACTTTTAACTTCTAGTTTAATCTTTAACTTAGTAATTATGTCGTGGATGTTATCACTTTGTAAATTTCTGTCATGAAGCCTGACTATCACTACTACAGAAAAGGGCTTTAATAGCACTTTTTCGGTCTTTAGTAGCACTTCCAAGTACTATCTATTCATCCGCTATTGAAGGTGGGAGAGATTCAACAGCGCTTAAAAAAGCGCTATTGAAAGTGGGAGTAGGTAGCGCTTCCTTGAGAAAGCGCTATCTAAAGTTGGTAATAAGACAATCTATTACATACTTTAGACGACGCTTTCTTAAGAAAGCACCGTCTAAAGTTTGCAATAGATAGCACTGTCTATATTTTCCACATGCACTCAGCAAAACCAAGACATTAAACAGTTTATCCATCCCCATTGCACTTGGCAAAACTCAACAAACCATACATTTACATACAAAAGCTTAAATACAATTTTTTTTTTCCCGATAAGCTAAAAGTATATTGATTAAATGGTACAAGGGGTACCCCAACCTGTATACAATAATAATCCAACAACAAAAGGAAGAACCACTGTAACTAAAATGCTACACTCCAAATTGCCCAGCATTGCCATTACAGAGTCCTTACACAGATCCACCTAGGACCAGAAATAAATAAATCTGTATAACCTAAGAATCCAAAAAGCTATTTCTTTGTTATATATCTCTTAAACTGACACTGTAAAAAGGTAGATCATTAGTACAACAGCAAGGGCCAGGTGCAATAGAATAATGCCAGCAACAATCAAGAACCACCTTTCACCTGTTGACTTGATATGTGCCCGAAGGTTAAGTGCAACAAATGTTGCTGACATGAACCCTGCCACACCTGCAATCACCCATCTGAATATATCCAGTGGCACAACGGACATACACTATACCAAACAAAGGGTTTGAGGATACAATAGGATGAAAATGTCAAATTTCATACTTTGTTTAAATAAAAGGAAAGCACTAACTTACCAGAGCCGGAATAAAGACAAAAAGGGAATATCCATATCGACAGAATAGTTGGACAAGGCCCGCTAGTGCAGAGAAGTATTTGAGGATTATGTACAAACAAAGAGGAACGATGGTAACCTAGCCGTAAAATAAACCAGCAGGTCAAGTCACCACATTGATGTCATAGTCCCATTCCTTGTTCTTGAGCTTGTGCGCTACATATGTCACAAATGTGCCAATAGATGCTGCTATAAATATTAAGGTAGTGTAAATCCAGAATGGTCCATATCTGTGTACATTTATAGTGAACTCAAAATTACATGTTGCCAGTGCCACATAGCTAAACAACACAAAACTTAAATTTCTTGCCATAATTGATCAGTTAAAAGATAATAAAAACTTAAAAATTCTTCGAATAGTTCAGATTAAAGAAGTTTTTCTCACCATAGAAAATGCCTTGTGACCTGCTTTATCTACAATTTCTGCATATGCACAAACCAGGGTCAGTGCCATGCTACAGTGCACCAATTCAACAAAAAGAAACATCAAGTCAATGTGATATGATTTGGAATCAAATATTGAGTCCTTAGACATCCTTTCTAGAAAATAGGCACTCATAAATACAATGCAGAATTCATGGCCCAAATCCACGAGCAGATATGAATCTCCATTAGTTAAAGTCAGAAAACAGTTGTAGGAGAGCACTCCCAGTAAGTATAAAATGTGTATTTCTTAAGGAGAACATGTTAGTAGTAAAAATCAACTGATAGTTGGAAAACAGAATGCTTCTTCCATCCTCTTCTGCGGCTTTGGAAAGACTTGAATTCATGGATATGTCATTGAGATCCAAGGATGGCATATAGCATCCATGAACAGCAAGTCAGCAACTACTTACATAATTGATCGGCAGCGTGTTTTGCTTCCTTAAGTCATTAAAAAAATTCAACATAGGTTATAAAGAAGTTTTCATGAGAAAAACCTGCAGCCTCTCTAGACATGGAGTTAAGTTTCTCCTCCAACTCCTGCTTTTCAGATATCAATGCTGCAATGTGGGTTTGCTCTTTTACCAACTGTTCCTGCTCCTGGTGCCTTAACAGTGACTCTCGCTGTAGATTTTAATCACCATCAGCCAAACAACACAAAAAAGAAACTAAAGAAAAGGTATCAAAAAGTCGATAACATAATCATAGCATCATCACCTGTAGTTCCAATTTTAAGTTAGCTAGCTCCTTTTTTAATCTTTGATGATGCTCTGGTGGAATACCTAGAGATGAAATTGTGCTAACTGTATTATTCATTGCTTGTTGCTGAATTAAGTTCAACTCTGCCCTCAATGCTGCTGCATCTTCCTCAGCCTAGAGCAAGATAGCAAATAAGATTCTAAGAACAAAAAAAATGATCCTTCATGTCATAATATTTTAGTAAAATAAAGCTCCCATACACGATACTGCTCGTCTTCTGCTTCCTTCATACGTTTCTTCAGGGTACAAAGCTGTCCTGATAGGTCCTCCTGCACTAATATGTAAGGTAAGGTCTCACATGAATAACGAAAAGTTAAAAACAAGTGCAATCAGGGGGAAAATAAATATAAATAATGATTGAATATAGTTAGTTATCCTTGTAACAACTGCAGCATCTTCCTCCACACATGCCAAATTAAGATGAGCCCTAACATGGAATCAGATTCCCCTGGAGTTAAAGAGGATTGAGAGAAATAAAATTTTGAAAAGGAAATAAGAATTTTGTTTGAAGGACAAAATAGAATAAATCAATGAATTAATGTCAACTATATTAACACATCCTCCAGTTATCAGAAACCAGCTACTAATGTCAAGATTAATTAGAACAAACAATCCACACAAAGCATAGTGATTCCCATTAAATCAATGAATTAATTTTGAACACAATGATGCACAGGAAGAAAATCCTAACTTCTAAACCCACGCACAAGAAATCTCTAAAAGGTTTCAAATAATCAAATAAAGAAAGAAATCAAAGAAAAGAAGAATAAATTGTTGCTGTGCGTGGCAGGAAAGAAATCAAATGAGTTTACCTAGTGATGAGAGGGAATGTGCGGTTGCTGGGGATTTGCGATGAAATTGGACGAAAAGGTAATCAATGAAGATAAACAAAACTTACCAGATTTGACATAAATGCAAGTCAACTTAGGGTTGACAGAGGGCAGGCGTGGTGGTGGTCCTCGCATGGCGGTGGTGAGAACCGAGGGCCGACGCTGCGCGAATGGGTGAGAGAGGCCGAGTGAATCGGTGACAGATAGGCCACGTGAATGGGTGCATAGAGACCGAGCCAATGGGTGCCGGACAGTGGCGGTGGTGATTGGTGAGTGGGAACCGAATGAGGACTTAGGTCGAGGAAGGAGGGAAGGAACATTGTTGAATATATAAGCAAGACAAGGCGCGGTGACACGAAAAATGCAGGACGGTGACAGTCAGCGTAGGATTCAGGTGCAGGGTCGATGGCGGATGAGGAAAGGAACAATGAGTGAGATCCGAATGAGAACTTAGGTTGCAGAGGGAAGGAAAATGAGAGCCGTGCGAGAGAAAGAGTCACAGTGAGCAAAAGGAAATATTTAGTAAAAGGGGAATAGATAGCACTCCCTTAGGAAAACGCTATCTATTTACTTACCTATGATAGTGTTTTCTTGAGAAAGTGTTATCTATTCTCTTACTTATAATAGCGCTTCCTCAAGAAAATCCTATCTATTCCTATCAATTAACATTCAATAGCGTTTCCTTGAAGGAGCGCTGTCTTAGAATAAGGAATAGATAGCGCTCCTTTAAGGAAGCACTATTAAAAACCTTTCACTTATTTTTAAGTAGCGTTTTTCATTGAAGTGCTATTGAAAGTGTGCTACTAAAACCCTTGTCTATAGTAGTGTATGTAAAGGCTTAAATATTAATGAACCCGTTATGCTTTTAGAATTCTGTCTTTACCTTGTGCATGATCTTATGTATTAAATTGTTTAAGTGAGTGGACATCATACTTAGGAAAGTTTTAAAAATCCTAAGTTTTCCGAAAGTAAATCGACAACTCACTAAATATGATTAATTAATTTTATGTAATAGTGTTAATATGATGCCCGGTGTAAGGGTGTCACAATCTGCATTTTAAGGATTAAATTTTATAGTTAAGTTCATTTTAAGGCCATTTTCTTAATGTGCAAATAAAGAACTTAAAATTGTACAGTTATTTCCATGGAAGCCTTTTCTAGCCTATGGGAACTTCTCCAGCCCTGTGCTGCTTCTGGGGTCAGGCTCTAGTCTCGTATCTCTGTTGCTTTTGGGTTCGAAATTAGGGATTGATAGTGGGTCTGACGAAATTGAAATGGTAATTAAGTCAGAAAGATGTCTAGGGTTAACACTTAACAAGTTAATTTTATTTCTATATATATATATATAAAAAAAAACAATCTGTCTTGGATTCATCTCTGGTTGGCTCGGGTTACAAATAACTGAAACTGAGACCACTTCATTATCAGGTTTGATTGGACTGGGTTTTGGTCAATTAAATCCAATACTAAAACCAAACCGATTACATCAGTTGGATTCGGATAAATGTTTAGGTTAATGGGTTGACCCAAATCAATTTATGTCCCTACTTTATATGTTGGCTTCTTGTTCAATTTGAACTCGTTCTTTTCTTCTTTCTATAAAACTCGTTCTTTGAACTTAGTAGCGAAAATGCGTAAGGAGGTAGGGGAACAACAGTGAAGCTAGCTAGGGTTTCAGAAAAGAAAGAGACAAGTGATTTAATGTAATAAATAAAAATAATTATTTCCGATATCACCCTAATTCACGTCATCTCTTAAGTCCCCATCATTTGATTCGACTGATTTGATGCTAAATAAAGAACTGTATATCGTTGGACCCACTGAAGATATATAGGGCTTTATAAAGGAATGTAGCACAATGAATATGACGAATGATAATATTATTTTAATATATATCTCCGTCTATTGTTTAGTGTACCTTCCAAGTAAATGGAGACGAACCGTTCCGACGAATTGACGATGGAAAATAAAGAACAAATGCAGTTGTTCCAGTCATATCCATCATCAAAGACTAAAGCATAATGAAGACGTGTAAAGTAGCAGGATTATTAGAATAATAATTGAGTCATGGTCCAAATTGTTTCCTGAAAATTTTTAGGAACTTATTTTTAGTCTTTTAAAAAAATTAATTATTTAGTTCTTTCAAACTTTTAATGTGGGATATATTAGTTTCAGACTTAGTTCCAATGTCTAATTATTTTTTTACATGTCTCATTATCCATCATATTTGACTAATCCTGAATGACTCATGACGAATTTTTTCCGTCTAAAACAAATAAAAAAAGTGAAAAACATGCCTAAAAGTTATGCTTTTTTTTTTTACTTTTCGTTAACTTTTCAACGTCAAAATTCATGGACAACAGGATCATTAATTGATCAAGTATAATGATTAATAGAATATATAAACAAACAAATAAATGTTAGAACTAAATCTAAATATTAATATATCGTGCATCTAAAAATTTAAAGGATTAAATGATTATTATTTTTTTATAAACTAAAAATGAATTGCAAAATTTCCGTGGGACTAATTTGTGTCTTCCCCCGTAAAGTCATAATAAAATAATGGGAACTCTCGATTTTGAGTTCTGATTTTTTTTTTCTCTCTTCTTTTGACAAGAAAGTTTGGAAGGTGATTATACTAGCAAATCATTTTTTACAAATAAATATTAGTATTTTTGTTAGTGGATAATGTTTGAATGGTTTTTTGACCAAACTGGATTCCTTTTAGAAACTATTTACCAGTTTAGGGTTATTCCGAAACTATTTACCAATGGGGGGTCGTTTTGAATATTTTATTATTTTTCGGTCTGACGGGTCAAAGGCGCCACTGCATATGGCGCATTCAAAGGCGCCATCTGCAGTGGCGCCTACACTTTTTATAAAAAAAAAAAAAATCAAAAGGGAAGGCACATTTGGCAGTGGCGCCTCTGCCCTCTCCCCTGCTAGCTACAATCGCGCACTGTAGCGCTACTGTAGCAGCACTTTTTTTTTAAAAATTTTGACTTTTTTAAAAAAATAAAAATTTTATTTGTAAAAAAATACATTCACTAGATAATGAACTGAATTCACCAGATATTTGTACATGATTCACCAGATATTTGCATATACTTAACCAAAAAATTTATTTCTCAAAAAAACCATTCACCAGATAATGAACTGAATTCACCAGATATTTGTACCCGATTCACCAGATATTTACACACACTTAACCAAAAAAATTTATTTGACTTTTTAAAAAAAATAAAAATTTTATTTCTAAAAAAACCCATTCACCAGATAATGAACTGAATTCACCAGATATTTGCACACACCTGGCCTAATTATGGAGACAAGAAGTAATAAAAAAAATCCCGTAATAATGAGTAACAAATAATATCGCAGTAGGTATAAAAAAATAATAGCAATAACAATTTACACTAATAAATATTCATCAATTATTACAGTAGTAAAAAAAATTATTTGGTGAGAGCATTGCAGAAAATCTCCTGAGTGAAATTAAGAAGATGGGTTTACCTGAGATGAATATTCCTTGATCCTGTCTCTGATGGTTCCGTCTAAAGCTCTCTCAGCAAGCTCATAATATACAGTATTGCCTTCGGGACCACTACCTTTGTCCTTCTGTAAGTACCTACCACTATCTTGATAAATGAGTATTGCTGCATGTGGGCAAGAGTCACATACAGGGGTTTGCTTACAACCATTTTGCCATTCATCTCCAAGAGCTACCACACAATAAAGGGAAAAGAAATCATTTTTAAAGTAAAAAACCACTGACTATTTTCAACATGAAAATACCACCTACTTACAGCTCTAGATGCCTGTCGCGACCGTCCCGTCCGGGAGCCGCGTAAAAGAGAGGAAAAAAACAGAGGAGTCGCCACTAAGATTTTTATTGGGAAAAACTTAGAAAACCCAATTATTTAAAGGTGAACTGGTCTTTTAAAAAAAGAGAGATATTTGGATTCGGGAGTCGGTTACGAGTAGGGAAGGTGTTAGCACCCCACATCGTCCGTTTAAAAACGGTACCTCAAGTTAATTGTGCAAAAACATTTTAATAACCTTTTAAATATTTATTTTACCCCGAAAATTATTTACAAGAAAGAATTATTTTAAATTTTAACTTTTGACTTTTATTAAATTTTTTATATTTTTAACTTTATAGTTTATAAAAACTAAATGAGGTTGAACATGGCACATGAGTCCACAGAGCAACCTCAAATCTAAGGGATTAAACATGGCACCGTGTCCATAGAGCATCCCTAGAAAGAGAAAAGTTTAATTATTTTGGTTAATTATTTAAACATAAAAAAGGGACACAAAAAAAAGGAAAATTTAGTTTTGGCCCGACAAGATGATTTATCTTGCTCCTACGTATTCCCGGGTGCGATGGGAAACTCAAAGCCACGTAGTTCTTTCAAAAATTATTTGATTGATTGGTTGATTTTAACTTTTGAAAGGATTGGGATTTGAAAAGATTTTCATTAATAAACAAAGGGAAAATTATTTTTCATTTTTTGATTTTTTCTTTTTGAAAAAAAAAGGATTTTTTAGATGCAGATTACTCTTTTTTAATTTTTATTCTTGGCCCAACAAGCATAGAAAAAGACTCATTAAAATCACATTATTCTTGGCCCAACAAACATAGGAAAAGACTCATTAAAATCACACAAGCAAACACTCATGAAATCAGAAGCCTAACTAAATAAAGCCCAAACAGATAAACCAAAATAATAATAAATTAATAACACAAAAAAAAAAAGCAAGAAGAGAATCAAACTCAAGCTTTTAGCTTCTGAGTTCTCACAATACCCACAAGCAAACAGAGGGGCGAATATGGCTGGATCGGGAGGGCGGCGAGGCAGGAGACACGGCGGCACGGTGGAATGGGATCTGCAACTACCACAGCGGAACAATGGCGATTGGTCCGAACAGGAAGAGGAGGGACTCGACCTCGTTGCTGGCTCCAGATCCAGGCTCGAGGCGGTGATGGGGTGATGAAACAAGGGCAGCGTCGCGGTTCTGGGTGGATCCGGAGGAGAAGCGACGGCGGAGGACGGTGCTAGGCGGAGACGTGGTGGCTCTGCGACTGGTCTTGTACGATGATGGAGCAGGGGACAGATCGAACGGCTCAGGGATGAAGACAACGGCGAAGCGGCGCAGGTGGGAGGAATGGACGAAGGTGGTGTGGTGGTGGCCGTGACACAGTGAAGAGGGTATGGACGTGTGAATTCCACTGGTAGCCGAATGGGTGTTGTTGATGGTGTTTGCTCCGTTTCTCTCTTTTTTCTTTGTTTATCGTTGATGATTATGGGTGATAAGGTGATAAAATATTGTGGTATGATGGATTCTGGAATTTTAATGGTGAAGGTGAAGAAAAGGTGTGTGTTTTGTGGGTAAGTGGGAGGTGTTGTTACTGTTATGGATGGAGGTTCGGGGGGGTGGTCGCGGTTCCGGTCAGAGGAACGAAGGAAGCGAAAATGGAACCAAGGTGGAGAGATCTCAGAGGATAGGTGAGCTCCATTTTTGCTGATGGAGGTTCCCCTTTTGTTTCTCTCTTTTTGCTATTATTTATTTGTCTTTTTGTTATGAAAGTAGAGTTTTTTTTTGTGGCCTGTTGAAAGATGATTTAGAAGCTGAAAATTTTTGGTTGATGATGGTAGTATGGTGGAATGGCTGCCATGGTGTGTTGAAGGTGATAGAAGGTTGATGATGGAAATGCTTAAAGAGGAATGATGGTGGAATGGAGAAGGGAATGGCAGTACTGTGGGGAGGATCTCCAATTTTTCTGATGCTCTTTTCTATGCCTCCCCCCTTCTTTGTTGCTGCTGTCCTCTTTTTAAACAAATTCTTCTCCATAAAAACAAAAGACAAGTCCCAAGCCAGCTTCAAAGTTGCATACCAATGTCCTTGTCTATTTTCCATTTTGGTTTTTGCTTCAACTGTGTTGCCTTTCAACTCTATGCATCTTTCTTCCTTTATGTTAGGTCCCTTTTCTTATTCTGAAATGCTTCAAGAGTTTTGGCTTTTTCTTCATGGATGTATGCCTGCAACGTTCTGCATTCTTTGTTTTGTTCTTTTGTCACTTTTGATTTTTTTTTTTTTAAGTCAAACTTCTGATTCCTTTATTTATTTATTATTATTTTTTGTGTTGGATGACTTGGATCATGGGCTTAAAGACACTTGCAACCAATAAGAAATGGGACTAAGAACATGCAAAAAGATCATTTTTAAAATTTTTGCAGATTTTTATAATTTTTCCCATTAAAAGGAGAAAATACCCGGACAAAATTAGGTGTTTACAGCTGCCCCTCTTTACTTGTTTCTTATTTGATAGTAGATGTAACCGTAGTTAACCTATTATCGTTATAAGAAACGAGTAAAGACATGAACTCCAATTTTGTTCGGGGTACATTGACAAACAGAAAAGACCTGTGACTACAAAATGATTTCATGTAAAGGACCAGTGGATTGGATTGCCCATTGGGTTTACACATAAAAGCTTGCCGGGTGGATCGTCTGCCGAGCTTAAACAGAAAGAGAAAAGAGCTTACTGGGTGGATCGCTCATCAGAAACTCGAGCATAAAGATAAAAGAGCTTACGGGTTGGATTGTTCGTCTGAAGCTCGAACTGAAAGATAAAAGAGCTCACGGGTTGGATTGCCCGTCTGAAGCTCGAACTGAAAGATAAAAGAGCTCACGGGGTGGATTGCCTGTCAGAAGCTCGAACATAAAGATAAAAGAGCTTACGGGTTGGATTGCCCGTGAGAAGCTCGAACAGGAAGATAAATGAGCCTAAGGGTTGAATTGCCCGTCAGAAGCTCGAACTGAAAGATAAAAGAGCTTACGGGGTGGATTGCCCGTTAGAAGCTCGAACTGAAAAATAAAAGAGCCTACGGGGTGGATTGCCCGTCAGAAGCTCGAACTGAAAGATAAATGAGCCTACGGGGTGGATTGCCCGTCAGAAGAGCTTACAGGGTGGATTGCCCGTCAGAAGCTCGAACTGAAAGATAAAAGAGCTTACGGGGTGGATTGCCCGTCAGAAGCTCGAACTGAAAGATAAAAAGCTTGTGTGGTCTTATGCCTATAGGAGCCAATAAAGGTATAGCTTATGAGCCCTCTGCCCGTTAAAGCTAAACAAAACGAAGCTTACGAGGCCCTATGCCTGCTAAAGCTAACAAGACATGACTTTTGGGGCCCTGTGCCTCAGGTAAAAGCCAAACTACAACAAAACAAAACTTAAGAGGCCCTATGCTCGCTAAAGTCGACAAGACATGACTTTTGGGGCCCTGTGCCCACTAAAGCCAAACTACAACAAAACAAAACTTAAGAGGCCCTATGCCTGCTAAAGCTGACAAGACATGACTTTTGGGGCCCTGTGCCCACTAAAGCCAAACTACAACAAAACAAAAACTTAAGAGGCCCTATGCCTGCTAAAGCTGACAAGACATGACTTTTGGGGCCCTGTGCCCACTAAAGCCAAACTACAACAAATCAAAACTTAAGAGGCTCTATGCCTGCTAAAGCTGACAAGACAAAGCTTATGGGCCCTATGCCCATTAAAACAGACGAAAGCTTATAGACCCTATGTCTGCTAAAGCTAACAAAAGCAAAGCTTAGGGGCCTTGAGCCCGTTAAAACAAACGAAAGCTTAGAGACCCTACGTCTGCTAAAGCTAACAAAACAAAGCTTATGGGCCCTATGCCTGTTAAAACAGACGAAAGCTTAGAGACCCTGAGTCTGCTAAAGCTAACCAAAGCGAAACTTATGGGCTCCAAGCCCGTAAAAGCCAGTAAAATGGGAGCTTATGGGCCCTTTGCCTAAATGTGATGCAATGATGTTGATTCTGGTGCATGAAATAATGCATGATGCAAGAGATTCTTTCAGTGATTGATAATGAACTTTGATCATTTTTCGCAAACCACTCTTTGATTTCTAGCCCCTCAAAGCTTCGATCACAACCAAATTTAAGGAAGAACTGGAATGTCACTCATTGATCCAGATTGTCATTTTCTTGCCCCATCGATGCTTTGCCCCTTGTCACAAATATGCCTATTTCTAATGATTATCCCGATGGATGAGACTGCTTGATTTCTCTATCTTTTCCAACATTGCCCTTTGTTAGGAGATTGATGTACTTTCCATGACCTTTGCATCCTGAGAGAAACTCTAAATGATATCATTATTGATACTTGCTTCACCTTTCAGTATGTATTAAAGAATGCAAATTGAGTCTATGGTAGAAAGAGGGGTATGATAGAGGATGGACAGGGAGTAACAATATGTGGAAAGTGGTAAGGATATGAGCGAAAGAATTGAAAGGTTGTTAGAAGGAAGGAAACAATGACGGGATGGAGTTCACATTTTTCTTCAGGTGATACTCTTTTAAGATGATAAGTGCTAGCTTCTCATGCGTATAATCTCGAGCACCGCTTTAATCAGCTTTCAAGAACATGGTTTGTTCCAGTCTTCATGTATTGAGAGCATTTCATGACTCGCCTTCAAACTGCCCCAGTTTGCAGTTTGTATTTCTTCAAGAGACACTCGTATGATCTCGAGTACTGCTTTAATCTCCATCCGAGGACATGATTTGCCTTTAAATTCAAACTGCCCCAGTTTGTTGCTTCGGGAAATCTGTTTGACCCTAACTTTTGCGCAGGTTGCTCTTCCGATCTTTCAACCTATCGTGTCTCTCTAATTTTGCCTAGGTCGCCCTTGCAGGTTTTCAACCCAGCGAGCCTCCTTTTTTTATGTTTTTTTTCATTTTCTCTTTGTTTTTTCTTTCTTTTCCTTTTTCCGAGAGCGGTGCATTGAAAAAGCACATACATTTTGTCTCACAATTAAAGTTAATGAAAATGATAACAATCTTTCATTGATCAGAATGGACTTTTTAGGCTCATAACGCGGCCAATGGTTGAGAGTCATGAAGGAAAGGATATAAGGCTCAAACAAATGTTTTAAGGTTGAATAGGACCGAGGATCCACGATCTTTTTGATTTATAAGAACATTTGTTTTCCTCTAACTTTCCTTTTTATTTCTTCCCTTTTTTTTTGCCTTTGCATGAAGGTTTTTTTTTTTTATCCTTTTTTCCTTCTTGTTGTTTTGTTTTTTTGTTTGTTTTTTTTTTGCTTCATAATCACCGATTCTTTCATGCTTGCCCCTTGCTTAGGGGTGATCCTTGTCCCGGGTTCTTTGAAAGAATTTCAAGCTCAAACAGAGTAACAAGGGATAGTACAAGTATGTGGAAGATATAGAAAGATGGCCATTCTTCATTTCAAATTTGATTGTTAATTTTCATAAATTTTAAATGAAAGACAAAATGATAGTACTTGCAAAAAGCCTAACCGGACGCTCTTTCTCGATTTCCCTTTTAATTTCCCTTTTTTTTTCTTTTTTCAAATCATGAAGTCTAGCTTGAATCAAAAAGATTTCCTTTGATTGCCTCAATCATCTTCGGTTGATCTCATGAGGAAGTTTTCCATGGTTGTCCGAACCAGCATGGTTAATGAGGTGATAAGGATCATACGATGAGGTTCTAGCACTTATTATTTTATTTTAGTTTTAAAGAGAATCACCTTCAGATCTGCTTTATTGATAACTTTCAAGAAAAAGAAGAAGGATGAAGGTAAAATCAGAAGATGAAGGAAAGGAAGGAAACTCAATGCATTCATTTATTCATATTGAAATGGAAACAAGTAAGCCCATTATTAAAAACTTCCTAAAGCCTTGGGCAGAGCTAAAGGATTTGCATCAATGAATTACTCTACACAAGATTCAAAGGTCATGTTCCAAAGTGTCCTCTACGGCATGGACTCCAGAACCTCCTGCATCAAGAGTGTCTCGCTGGAAACTTAGCACATTTGCATTGATCAGATCTTGCACTTTATACTTTAAGGTTTTGCAATTTTCAGTTGAATGACCTATCACTCCCCCATGATAGTCACACTTGACATTTGGGTCAAACCATTTTGGGTATGGGGGTTGCACCCCCCTGGTCGGGACCGGGACCAACAAAGATTTTTCAATAAGGCTGTGCAATAGCTCCGTGTAAGTCATAGGTATAGGGTCAAACTGCATGGGCTTCTTTTCTGGGTTGTAAGGTTGTCTCCTTTGATTTGCATTTAGGTTTTGTTGAGGCGGTATGGTGGGAAAGGTTTGATGTTGGAAAGGGTTTGATGGGTGGTATGGTGTCCTCATAGGATAGGATTGGGTTGGAAATTGTGAGATGGCGGCTACATATGGATGGTTAGGTTGGTGATGTGATGGATAATATGGAGTGTAGGTTGTTTGAAAAGACGGTTGAGAGTTGACAGATATTTGACCCGATATCCAATGCCCAGACCACTCAGACTCTTGCTCTGATGCCACAACATGTGCCTCTTCTTCATTCTTCTTGACAAATGGAGCTTTTGTCATCCCGACTACCCCCACAGAACTTTCAACAATCTTACCATTTCTCATCCCATTCTCAATTCTTTCTCCAATGATAACCATGTCAGAAAAGTTTGATGATACACTTCCAATCATTCTATCATAGAAGGGTGGCTGAAGTGTATCAATGAACATTGCTATAATTTCCTTCTCAGTTAATGGGGGCTCTACCTGACAGCCAATTCTCTCCACCGTTGTGCATACTCCTTGAAGGTTTCTGTATCCCTTTTTAACATATTTTGAAGTTGCATCCTATCAGGAGCCATGTCAATATTATACTTGTATTGTTTCAGGAATGCATCTGCTAGGTCTTTGAAGGATCGAATGTGGGCCTGCTCGAGGTGTATGTACCAATTTGAGGCTGCCCCAGTCAAACTATCTTGGAAGAAATGAATCAAGAGCTTATCATCCTGGGCATGTGATGCCATCTTCCTAACGTACATGGTTAAGTGGCTTTTTGGACAAGTGGTTCCTATGTATTTGTCAAAATCTGGCACTTTGAATTTTGGAGGTATTACGACATTGGGCACTAGACAGAGTTCAGAGGCATCCCGAAGACCATGACTGTTTGCCCCTTCAATAGTTCGCAGTCTTTCCTCTAGAACCTCCAGCTTTTCTATGGATTGAGGATTCCCACACGACTGATTCACAGGAACATACTGTAGGGAAGCGAAGCTCTGTGCCACTTGGATCCCATTGGCACCAATGTGGAAGGTGAATGGTGGAGTGTTTGGGTTAACGGAATGCACCATATAATTGGTGGGGATCTATGTCTGGGTTGTGTTTTGTGAGTTTGGATTGCCATTTGTTGGACCAGGAGCGACTGGCGACACAAATCCTCGAGGGAGACCATATGGGGGATTGCTTGGGTCAAATGAAGGACGGTTTTGATTCCTTGGGTAGCCAGTGAAAGGCATCACGACCCCTTGTTGGTTGTTCTCATGAGTGAGAAGAGGTATGGCCGGCTGCTCTTCAGTTGAGGCTGAAGGATTCTCATTCGTGTTCTTTTCCTTCTGCATGACTTATAACATTACCATCATTTGGGTCATCTTCTCTTTGAGTTGACTCCAGTCTTCTATGAACTTTTGAGTTTGCTCTTCCTCATCCATGATTCAGGCTTGTGATCGAGTCCAATAAGGGTGCCGCAGAGCAATTATTCAAAAAGTCATTGTGAAGTTTGGGGAAAAGGGATTAAATCCTTATTTGTGAAAGTTTACTGAAGATAACCTTTTGAGATGCATGAAAAAGATTTTTCTTGACCCAAGAAGGTGTTAATGCATGGGCTGCATGGAAAAGATTTACTTTTTATTTTTATACTTACCCAAATTTTAATACATGAGATGCATGAAGGAATTTCTATCAAAACAGTGATACATGAAATGAGCTTCTTATTTTTTTATTTTTTTTTATTTTTTTTAGGAGAATCATTTTTTATAAATGCATGAGATGAATGAATTTATTTTCTTTGTTTGGAGACAAATGAGACTTCTTTGTTTAGAGACAAATGAAGAAAAAAAAGTTCTTTTTTTTTCTTTTTTTGAATGCATGAAATGGTTTTTATTTTTTAAAAAAATGTGTTGTTTCCTATTTTGAAAATTGAAATGGATGTATGAATATGAAGAGAAAGGTAGAGAATAATCATGCCCCCTTTTGTGTCTTAAGACGGTTAAAACCTAGGGTCGGACACAGCTGAAGTCATAACTCTAATTAGTTGGCCCCTAAGTTTGCTCTATCAGTGAAAATTGGGTAGGTTCTAGACTTCTAAAATTCATGGTCCCCAGATTGCCCCTATCTCGAAAGATAAGGATCCAACTCATGAGTCTAGCCACAAGTAGGGATAAGCCCTCTCAATATGACCATCCCATGATATTAGGTACAACCTGAGTGGTGAATCAACAAATATCAGGGAGGTACGAGACCTCTTCAATGACAATGTCGAGACACCGCCTAATCCTTGAGTTTTGAGCAAGCTCGGGCATAGAGCCAAAAGTGTGTGCAAGTTGTGATAGTGATGTGTGTGATGGGAGCACACAAACCTTCACAAAAACCTACTAAAATAAAACTACCCCAAACCTGCAAAACAAACAGCACAAGTACAAAAGTTCTCTACCCTAAGGTTGCAAGAATATACAAAGGCATATATTACAGCATATAACAATTTACAAAACAAATAAAACAATGAGGGGTAAAACTAATATTTTCAAAGTTATTAAAAGAAGTTGCACAACCAACTATGATAGGCCTGACCCTCTAAAGTCCCCAGTGGAGTCGCCAGCTGTCGCGACCGTCCCGTCCGGGAGCCGCGTAAAAGAGAGATAAAAAACAGAGTCGCCACTAAGATTTTTATTGGGAATAACTTAGAAAACCCAATTATTTAAAGGTGAACTGGTCTTTTAAAAAAAGAGAGATATTTGGATTCGGGAGTCGGTTACGAGTAGGGAAGGTGTTAGCACCCCACATCGCCCGTTTAAAAACGGTACCTCAAGTTAATTGTGCAAAAACATTTTAATAACCTTTTAAATATTTATTTTACCCCGAAAATTATTTATAAGAAAGAATTATTTTAAATTTTAACTTTTGCCTTTTATTAAATTTTTTATATTTTTAACTTTATAGTTTATAAAAACTAAATGAGGTTGAACATGGCACATGAGTCCACAGAGCAACCTCAAATCTAAGGGATTAAACATGGCACCGTGTCCATAGAGCATCCCTGGAAAGAGAAAAGTTTAATTATTTTGGTTAATTATTTAAACATAAAAAAGGGACACAAAAAAAAAGGAAAATTTAGTTTTGGCCCGACAAGATGATTTATCTTGCTCCTACGTATTCCCGGATGCGATGGGAAACTCAAAGCCACGTAGTTCTCTCAAAAAATATTTGATTGATTGGTTGATTTTAACTTTTGAAAGGATTGGGATTTGAAAATATTTTCATTAATAAACAAAGGGAAAATTAATTTTCATTTTTTGATTTTTTCTTTTTGAAAAAACAGGATTTTTTAGATGCAGATTACTCTTTTTTAATTTTTATTCTTGGCCCAACAAGCATAGAAAAAGACTCATTAAAATCACATTATTCTTGGCCCAACAAACATAGGAAAAGACTCATTAAAATCACACAAGCAAACACTCATGAAATCAGAAGCCTAACTAAATAAAGCCCAAACAGATAAACCAAAATAATAATAAATTAATAACACAAAAAAAAAAGCAAGAAGAGAATCAAACTCAAACTTTTAGCTTCTGAGTTCTCACAATACCCACAAGCAAACAGAGGGGCGAATATGGCTGGATCGGGAGGGCGGCGAGGCAGGAGACACGGCGGCACGGTGGAATGGGATCTGCAACTACCACAGTGGAACAATGGCGATTGGTCCGAACAGGAAGAGGAGGGACTCGACCTCGTTGCTGGCTCCAGATCCAGGCTCGAGGCGGTGATGGGGTGATGAAACAAGGGCAGCGTCGCGGTTCTGGGTGGATCCGGAGGAGAAGCGATGGCGGAGGACGGTGCTAGGCGGAGACGTGGTGGCTCTGCGACTGGTCTTGTACGATGATGGAGCGGGGGACAGATCGAACGGCTCAGGGATGAAGACAACGGCGAAGCGGCGCAGGTGGGAGGAATGGACGAAGGTGGTGTGGTGGTGGCCGTGACACAGTGAAGAGGGTATGGACGTGTGAATTCCACTGGTAGCCGAATGGGTGTTGTTGATGGTGTTTGCTCTGTTTCTCTCTTTTTTCTTTGTTTATCATTGATGATTATGGGTGATAAGGTGATAAAATATTGTGGTATGATGGATTCTGGAATTTTAATGGTGAAGGTGAAGAAAAGGTGTGTGTTTTGTGGGTGAGTGGGAGGTGTTGTTACTGTTATGGATGGAGGTTCGGGGGGGTGGTCGCGGTTCCGGTCAGAGGAAAGAAGGAAGCGAAAATGGAACCAAGGTGGAGAGATCTTAGAGGATGGGTGAGCTTCGTTTTTGCTGATGGAGGTTCCCCTTTTGTTTCTCTCTTTTTGCTATTATTTATTTGTCTTTTTGTTATGAAAGTAGAGTTTTTTGTGGCCTGTTGAAAGATGATTTAGAAGCTGAAAATTTTTGGTTGATGATGGTAGTATGGTGGAATGGCTGCCATGGTGTGTTGAAGGTGATAGAAGGTTGATGATGGAAATGCTTAAAGAGGAATGATGGTGGAATGGAGAAGGGAATGGCAGTACTGTGGGGAGGATCTCCAATTTTTCTGATGCTCTTTTCTATGCCTCCCCCCTTCTTTGTTGTTGCTGTCCTCTTTTTAAACAAATTCTTCTCCATAAAAACAAAAGACAAGTCCCAAGCCAGCTTCAAAGTTGCATACCAATGTCCTTGTCTATTTTCCATTTTGGTTTTTGCTTCAACTGTGTTGCCTTTCAACTCTATGCATCTTTCTTCCTTTATGTTAGGTCCCTTTTCTTATTCTGAAATGCTTCAAGAGTTTTGGCTTTTTCTTCATGGATGTATGCCTGCAACGTTCTGCATTCTTTGTTTTGTTCTTTTGTCACTTTTGATTTTTTTTTTTTAAAGTCAAACTTCTTATTCCTTTATTTATTTATTATTATTTTTTGTGTTGGATGACTTGGATCATGGGCTTAAAGACACTTGCAACCAATAAGAAATGGGACTAAGAACATGCACAAAGATCATTTTTAATATTTTTGCAGATTTTTATAATTTTTCCCATTAAAAGGAGAAAATACCCGGACAAAATTAGGTGTTTACAATGCCTCATCAGGAGTTGAGAATGCAACAAATCCTGATCCTCGACTTATGCCATTGGGGTCTCTCGTAACCTTTCAAGTAAAAAATATATAATCTAGAGTGACCTCTTGACAGAATAATTAATTAAATATAATTCTGTATTTAATATTATAAACAAATTTTTAAATTTAATGTCGTTTATTATATTATAATTTTAAGAGGTCACTCTCATTATATTATATATAATACAAGAGAAACCGTGGTGTCTCCATAATTAGGTCAGGTATGTGCAAATATCTGGTGAATTATGTTCATTATCTGGTGAATGGGTTTTTTTAGAAATAAAATTTTTATTTTTTAAAAAAATTCAAATAAATTTTTTTGGTTAAGTATGTGTAAATATCTTGTGAATCGGGTACAAATATCTGGTGAATTCAGTTCAATGTGCAAATATATGGTGAATCATGTACAAATATCTGGTGAATTCAGTTCATTATCTGGTGAATGGATTTTTTTAGAAATAAAATTTTTATTTTTTTAAAAAAGTCAAAATTGAAATTAAAAATTAAAAAAAAAAGTGCTGCTACTGTAGCGCTACAGTGCGCTACTGTAGCTAGCAGGGGAGGGGGCAGAGGCGCCACTGCCAAATGCGCCTCCCCTTTTGATTTTTTTTTTTTATAAAAAGTGTAGGCGCCACTGCATATGGCGCCTTTGGAGGCGCCATCTGCAGTGGCGCCTTTGACCCGTCAGACCGAAAAATAATAAAATATTCAAAACGACCCTCCATTGGTAAATAGTTTCAGAATAACCCTAAACTGGTAAATAGTTTCTAAAAGGAACCAGTTTGATCAAAAAACCTGTTTGAATCCTCAAACATCTAATCATTTCATTCCATGAATCTCTCGTCCAAATCATCTTAACCATCTTATGACTTCATGCTAGCAAAGCATGAGTTCAAATTTCAAACTCTAATTTCATGCAACTTGTCAACAGTAGTCATATAACTTGTTGAACTGCCGGTCACACTTATCGCAGTGTGTTTTTTTATTTGCTCAATTTAATAGAATGACAATGCAATTATCTTTGTTATAAATGTAAATGATATCAGTGTTAAGAATTTTTTTTTACTGTTAATCAATCATAAATTTATTATATCATTTTTTTTGATAAAAAATTTTATTATATCATATTAATATAAAGGTTGAGATGCATCTTTTATTTTATATACACGTGTCAGCAACATGATTTTGAGACCTTTTTTGTATTTTTAAAAAAAAAATTCCTTTTTTTAATTTTTTGTAACTTTTTTTTTTAATTTTTTTCGTTTATGTTTAAAATTTTTACATTTTGTTTAAAAAAATGTATAATTTTTTTTTTACTTTTAAACTTTTTTTTTTACGTTTTCCATAATTTTTAAAATTTCTTTTCTAATAACTTTTTTTCCTAATACTTTTTTTTTGAACTTATTTGTATACACCGACGATGTAAAGTTTTTCTTATACTGTCGATCAATCATAAATTGACAAACAGTAAAAGTAGAGTTGTCATGTTCTTGATGTTTTAATTCTTATATACTTATATTTTAATGTATATATAATTTAATAGTTTAAAATTTAATATTTTTATATTTTTTATTTATATATATTTTAATATTTTCCGGTTCGAACCAGATCAATTCAAACCAATAATAAATCTATATCTATACTAATTGATAAGGGAAAATTCTGATTTTAGTGTAGCACAATGGTGCAAGTCACATGTCAAGTTATGGAATATTTTTATTATTATTTTATTTATTTTCTAAAATTTATATATTTTTTGTTTTAAAATATTTACAAACCGATAAAGGTACATTGTTTTGGGAGTTAAACACGGCAATATCTGTATTGACATAAATAGAGGCAGAGCTATTTATATTTTTGTTTTTTTTTTGGCCACATCATTGCCTTAGTTTTTTCTATTTTAAATAATAAATCTATATCTATACTAATTAATAAGGGGAAATGCTGATTTTAGTGTAGCACGATGGTGCAAGCCACATGTCAAGTGATGAATTTTATTTTTTTTTCAAAAATTTATATATTTTTTTGTTTTAAAATATTTACAAACCGGTAAAAATTGAGATGCATCTTGTACTGTACATACACGTGACAACAGCAGGATTTTTGGACTTTTATTTATTTATTTTTTGTTTAAAAAAATAATTTTTTTTACGTTTTGTTTTTTTAAATTTTTTTTTTACTTTTTCCATTTTTTGACGTTTATTTATTCATTTTTTAAAATTTATAAATTTCTTTTTCTTTTTTTATTTTTTAAAATTTTTTTTTTTACTTTTTGCTTTTACGTTTTCCTTAATTTTTTAAATTTGTTTTTCTAATAATTTCTTTCCTAATATTTTTTTTTGAATTTATTTGTATATACTGATAGTGTAAAGTTTTTTTACACTGTCGACCAATCATAAATTGACAAACAGTAAAAGTAGAATTGTCATGTTCTTGATTTTTAATTTTTATATACTTATATCTTAATGTATATATAATTTAATAGTTTAAATTTTAATATTTTTTATTTATATATGTATATATATATATATATTAATATTTTTCGATTCGAACCGAACCGAATCAAACTAAACCAATAATAAATCTATATCTATACTAATTGATAAGGATAAATTCTGATTTTAGTGTAGCATAATAGTGCAAGCCACATGTCAAGTTATGGAATATTTTTATTATTATTTTATTTATTTTCTAAAATTTATATATTTTTTGTTTTAAAATATTTACAAACCGATAAATGTACATTGTTTTGGGAGTCAAACACGGCAATTTATGTATCAATACAAATATAAAAATGGACTAGCAACTTTTACTGTACATCTGATGTGGTAGCATCTCCCTAACTTAAGGAGTTTAATATTTTTTTAATCCATTATTTGTTTCTTATATTTTGTATTATTATTATTATTATTATTATTATTATTATTATTATTATTATTATTATTATTATTATTATACTTGATTATTTTAATATTATATTGTTTGCTTAACTTGTTTGAGGTGCATTAAATGGGATATGACATTGACATCATTACAACTGTTCGGTCATCATTATTTTTCTTCTTTTTAAATTTTTTTAACTAAATTAGGACAACTTTATTATTTCGGATTTTTTTATTATATAGTTTTAATTATTGAGTTAGTCCCTGAACTAATTTGGATTTATTAGGTCCCTAAACTAAAAAAAAATTTAATTAGGTCCCTAGAACTATATAAATTTTCAATTAGGACCCTGCATTAAAAATTTTCTAATTGGGTCCTTGAATTTATATAAAATTTTCGATTAGGTCTTTAAAGTAAAAAATTGATATATAAAATATAAAATAATAAAATGATAGAAGAGGAAATTTTTAAAAAAAACATAATAATAAAATGATAAAAGCAGAATATGAGAGAAAAAAACTCACTATTTAAAATAATAATAAAAAAAACTTAGTGTGAAAAATTATTGTTTAGTGAAATAATTAAATAAAAATAAATAAATTTGAGGGACAAAATTTACTTCTTTAAATTATAATAAAAAATTATTATTATTTTAAATAGTGAGTTTTTTTCCCTCATATTCATCTTTTGTCATTTTATTATTGTGTCAATCAATTTTTTTTTCTTCTAAATTTCGTCATCTATCATTTTATTACTTTTTATTTTATATAGCCACATTTTTACTTTAGAGCTGATAATATGCTGGCTTATCAGGTTTTAGCTATTATTTTAGAGTAGATGTTATCAATTAAATTTTGTTGAATGCTTGATTTAACCCAAATTAGACTTTGTTTTCCTATTTTGGTTATTTTAGTGTCAATGTGTGCATTTAATTAATTTTAATTAGATATTAGTTTTTTTTCTTATGTTATCATTATTTTGATTTTTAGGAAAGTATCAAGAACAAAGGGAAGCACAACTTAAGAAAATTCAAGAAAGAAAATGAATGCATGAATGATGAAATTTTCTTTGTTAAAAGTAAATGAATGTGGGGATTACTATAATGAAATAGGGGGAAACATTGAATAAAAATTGAATTGATAAAATTTCATGAAATTTGTGTGAAATTAATTGAGTCCATTGTGTTTGCCAAGTTTTGAGTCATTACTATACGAAAACGTGCGGAAATAAATTAAAAGAATTTTGCTGGTTGCTTTCGGAAAATTATTTATTTGAAGTCAGAAAATCTGGGTGTAAAACAATTTCTCCTGAATACTTCGATACACAACGTACTCATCAAAATAGTAAAAATAAAATATATTATTCACACTAGTACAAAATATGCTTTAAACATCGGGATTTAACATCGGTTCATTTTTAACCGATGTTAAAAAGGAGGCGGTGGCAATTTTGAAATTAAATGGAAAACATTTAACATCGGTTCATATTATAACCGATGTTATAAAGGTTTAACATCGGGCGTTATTGAAACCCGATGTTGAAAGTTGAAAAAAAAAAAAAATTTAAACCAGCAAAGCATTAGACATCGGTTTGTTAAACAACCAATGTTTAAAGCTTTTCTTTTCTATTTACTTCCCTTCTTTCACTTGCAATGCCACACTTAAAAAAAATTCGACCCAAAAATGCTTTCCTCTTGCGCGCTACCCTGACCCTCATCGTACGAGAAGGCCCTCTGCCTCATCTGCCGTGAATGAGTGGCCGTAACACCCCGTCTGCCTCGTCGGAGTGGTGAGCTGTGACAGTGTGGGTTCTCACTTCTCAAGCCGTAACACTCTGCATTTTGTTTGCACTGTCTGGAATCGATTCAAACCAGCCAAACGCCACCGCCTCTGCCGCACCTCTCTTTCCCTGTGCCGCACCTCTGTCCTCCCTACGTCGCTGCCACCGCACCCCTCTCTCTCTGTAAGTGATTATGTGGTTTGGGTTATGTATACTGCCCCAAGTTAAAACCTAACCCCTCTCCATCGTTTGATGTTACTTTCCCTGTGCCGCACCTCTGTCCTCCCTACACCGCTGCCACCGCTCCCCTCTCTCTTTGTAAGTGATTCTGTGGTTTGGGTTATGTATACTGCCCCAAGTTAAACCCTAACCCCTCTCCATCGTTTGATGTTACTTATGCTGCGTGTATTGTTAGAACAGAGTTTGTACCCTCACTCTCTGATAGAACACACACACTGATATGAAAGAATAGAGTAGAGAACGAAGTATAAAGAATAGAGTAAAGGATAGAAGAGAGTCTCATAGCAGAATGTGTATAAAGAAGTAATTAATTCTTGGTTGTGTTTGACGAGAGGTACATACTTCCACCTAGTTTCCAAAAGCATAGCTATTAGATTATTTGAAACATGTATTATTAGATTGCTTCAAAACACTATTGAAGTTTTGATTTTCTTATGTAGTTGTATCTTTTTGAGTTCTATTTGTTGAATCTCATAAATATTTTAGAGTTTATACTTAGTATTGTTTATAGTTACTCAAGTGATTAGAGAAATGTATGCATTTCCTTTTAATGATTTCATTTCACTTTGTAAAAAAATAAGTTTTGAAAGACAAAGATTTGGAGTCATTTCATTCCGATAAAAAGTTTTGAAAGAAAATAAGCTAATGATTCTATAGAATGGTGGACCAAACTTTGTAACTACTATTTGGACAATTCTTCTCATTTTATGCAGAGACTTTGCCATATCAGTGAACTTGAGTTCAGGTTGGTTACCGAAGGCAGAAGATGTAAGTATTCTTTTGATTCCTTTTCTAAAGAAAGTATATAATTATATTCAAAACATGGTGGGACAATGTTTGACTTATTTTCCTCCAGGATTTCAAAGTGGGAGACCGTATTGATGTAAAGCTTATAGAGGTATGTCATTTTACATTTTGTTAGCTCTAAATCATGTTCAAAATTATCAATCGTTCAACAACCCATTACTGTAGTAGCTTATGCTTTGTATTCTTTATGGTGATTCAACATGGCCAAGCTATTCTTTAACTGCAATATTATTGAAATCTACTAGAATCTCATAATGATCAAAACTTTTACCTCCTTGTATCTGCATGAAGCATTGCGGATACCGAACTCTGTTGGTTGCCATTGTCTCAAATTACATGCTCTATAGATATGTTCTATTTCTCTTTGCCACCGAGCTACCAATTTTGAAACCACAATATAAGCTTGAGATTATTTGCATAAAATGGGCTAGTTGTTTCCTGGACAACTCTGTGGTGGCTTTCATTTCTGCCATCCTATCCTAGTGCTTAAATATAGTTTGTGAGCATAATTACTTTCATATAGAGTATGAATATATGGCAATGTGAGTTTCAATGAAAAAAAGTTGAAATAATAAAGCTTTTAACCATTTGAATGATTACATGTCACTCCTGCGCTTGTGTAGTATCAAGTGACCTTAGCATTTTACTCCTTCACTGCCTGCTTGAAAGTGAGTAATCTGATTATCTTGTTTATCTATTTTTATTATTGTCACAATGTGAAGTATGGGGATAATATGATGTCTTATATTATATAGCTAGCTTTCAGTTTGTTGCTCTTTCTTGCTAACATATACAAACACTTATTGAGACATTTAACATGAAATTTGATTTTTCAGGCACTCGGTGTTCCCGTGGATAGGCTTGTCCGAGCAGTAGATTCAGTTTCAGTATGCTTTTCTTTTCCCTTTTCTGTTTTGCTCTAAGATTCATTGGGCTTCTTGGCATTGGCAGTGTTATCTATCTTATTGAAGATAGTTTTCGAGGACTAACGTAAGTAGTTTATTAGTACCCGTGATTCAATTGCAGTTTACAATATGTAGTTATTATTAAGTGTTTACTCATTATATTCAAATTGTGTTCATTTGTAGTCTCATAGGCAACCTGGCTCATTGGAGTGTAGATACTATGTTATGAAGTGGATGCTCAACATTGTATCCGCCGGTACTACTGAAGGATTGATGGAGGTAAGTAATAGAATTTGTAATAAGTTATAAATTAATTATGTTTTGTTTTAGTCTGATTATCTATAATGTTTAATTTATCTTATGTTACGTGCTGATATTCGACACTCGGGCTCCACTATCTAATGAGTACATTATAGACATGAAGGAGCATTGGGCAACCTTGTTTTTAGAGTTAGCTGGGAATTAATGGGTGATCATATACTCATTTATGTGTAGTTTCTTTGTTGTCATATTGTTTAGTTTGAATTTATGACATTCTATGTATTTAGTTAAGATTGTTAAATGTGTACTTTTCTGTTGGTTATTTTTGCGTAAATCAATACTATACTTTTATATAATCGATCAATATAGTACTTCGAATGAAATTCTGGTTGTAAGTGATTCTGTTGACAATATTTAGATTCTGTTTGTTGGGATTTTGGCTGTACAAGTGAAATAGGGAAAGGATTGTAACAGGTGTAAGCAAGATTTTTTTATTTTAAAAAAAGCCACTTTCAACATCGGTTATATTCATAACCAATGTTAAAACTCAAATTTAACCGATGTTAAAAGTGTTTTCTGTACTAGCATCACAAAAGAATTTTAAACCATATAAAGGTTTTCAACACACCCACACAAACTTTTTCAAAACATATCACCCAAAGAAAATCCTAAGCTGGTCGCTCTACAAGACACTCATTGATAAGACCTCGTGATCATCTCTATGATCACACATCTCTTCCCGCAATCCGGACTTAAGTCTCCAAGTGAGTTAAGGAATTCTTCTGCAACATCTGCATTCGTGTACCAAGGTAAAATAGCAAAGACAGAAGAACATCTTCGCTCCGTGAAACACAAAACAAAACCAAAGTTTCCTCAACTTATCCAAGTTGACAGAAATAACCTGTTGTTTACCGAAAATCCTTTTACATTGGAAATTCGTTTTGTAAAATTGTCAAAATCCCTTAAAACTAATTTTTGTTCAAAAATCAATATTTTGAACTTGAAAACATCATTTGAGACAATTTCTTAGTATTACTCAATGTTACCATTTTTAAGATACTTTTGTAAATATTGACGGAATTGTCCGTCCTTTGACGTTTTAAAAATGTTTTTAGGTCAAAACATGACTTTTATAGTAAAATAATTTTTTCAACACTGTAATAAAATTATTTTTGAAACTTTTTCTCTTAAAACAAAATTTTATAATATTTAGAAATTTCTTACGTATAAACTAGCAATGCAAAAATATTTCCACTAATTACGTCCTCACTATGACTCATAAAACACTCTTACACTGTTAAATCATTAAAATAATATTATTTTCAATTTTTTCCATTTTCAACCAACCAAAATACTTAAGTAATATTATATAACTATTTCTCATCAATTAAAACTCGTTATCCTGTAAAAAACATTTTAATGCTTTTAACCTCATTATTATTTGAGCATTGATCACTGTCAGGCTTTACAATCCACAATCCGCATCAATAAAAATCATGCCAATAATACAACACATATCAATTAATGACATGCAACAACATATAATAACAATTAAATGCAGATAAACAAATATTTAAAAGCAGATAATTGCAAAACAGATGATTTCACACTACAGAAAATAATTAACACACCAACTAAATTATACATACAACAAACAAATAGCATATAGCTATCGTAAAAATCCCTCAGGTACTCCCCTTACCTGAAAACAAAATGTCTCTGATAAACGATCCGCCGGAAATCCAAGTAATGTTGATAACGCGCGTACACAATAATCTAGCTTATCCTTCATTAAACACAACAATCAATTAACAAACAAAAAACTTAATCAAACCTATAATCATGTATGTTGGTTTCGGCCTAGGGCTAACTTTGGGGTTAGAAATCTCTAAAATTTCTAAACTCTTGGATTAGTGATTCATAATCACTTAAAACCCTAAATCAAGAATCATGGTACGAAGATTGAAATTAAATCTTCCAATCCTCTAACAATTAAATTTCGGCCATGACAACTAATATGGATCAGAGACCTTGATTTAGTTCAAACAACATAGATCCAATACCTATATGACTTATAAGATTAAATCATGTAAAGAAAATGAACAACCCCCCCCCCCCCCCCCAACAGATACCTAGGTCCGGCCTCTTTAGGTTAAATAGGTTAAAAAATTTTGTTTTATGCAAGCTCATAGATCTAGAATATAGATATGATAATAGGATCATAGAAATTGGTTTCATGCCCATTGGATTTTTCTATGATTTTCTACGAATTTTTGAATCTAGAAACCCTAATATGCATCATATTGAGAAAGACTTCAAAACACAAAAGTAATTGAAGAACATGATGATAAATAAGGGAGATGAGCATGATTTACCTCTTGGAATAAAAAACTTGGCAAGAAGTTTCCTACTTCATTTACAAAACAAGCTTATGTAACTTAGTGTTTTAATGGTGTAAATGAACAAAGGTTGAAGAAGATGATGACTTGGACCTTTTATAGGAGTGAGCATGGGCTCTTGAAGGAGTTTGGGCCGTGGGTATGGAGGGGCAATTGGGTCCAAACTGCAAATTTTCAAGGGTAAAATGGTAATCTTATACAATGGCAAACTTGTGAATAAAACCAACATTAAGGACAAACTAGTAATTTCCTCCTAAAATCCATCATGACAATGAGGAGTCACCTTATGACTCACCCCTTGTGACTCATCATGATTTGACATGTCCTTTATCCGTTAGCGGGTCCCGCAAAATCTCGTTTTCAGCTCCGTCGTTTACCCGATTTCGTATAACGTCTGTATAATATATATTATTTCACTTTTTATGTGAAAATTTTTAAAATAGCCAAAGAAGTTGGAAACTTCATAAAAACCTTAAGTTTTTCGTTCATGAGTCAAAATTAGGTCATTTGAGCAGTAAAATTCTTACTGTCATTAAATCGCAGACCGAGTTTCGTCTGAATTTTTGACCCAAAATTTAACCATAGCTCTCTATGGTATAGTAGAGTATGAATATGACCTTGGTTTATCCAAAATCATTTTTTAGGTTTAAAAATAAAATTATAAACATTGTTGTTTATTTTACTGATATAAAAATAGTAAACAGTGAAAAATCAGGTGTTACACCTTTGTATATCCTACCTTTAGTCAGGCCCCCTTACAACCTTTAAAAAACCTTTCGATGATGCAAGCATGTTTTCGTGGAAACTTTGTTTGAGATAAAAATTAAATTCATGGAAAGTGCTCTTGAAATGTGAAATTGAGTGAAAGTTGATAGTCTAGACAAATTGAGCGAATGAGTGAATTACTAAATGTTCTTGTGAGGAAGGTAATTGTTTGAAATTGGTGATATTCCTTTTATGTGTAACTTGTATCATTTGCTTAGATTGATGATTGCATGAATGATGAATTTTTCTTTGTTAAAAGTAAATGAATGAGGGGATTACTATAATGAAATAGGGGGAAACATTGAATAAAAATTGAATTGATAAAATTTCATGAAATTTGTACGAAATTAATTGAGTCCATTGTGCATGCCAAGTTTTGAGTCTTTTTTAGTTTTAGTTTGCTTGAGGACAAGCAAAGTTTAAATTTTGGGTATTTTGATAATCTGCTGGCTTATCATGTTTTAGCTATTATTTTTAGTGGATTTTATCAATTAAATTTTCTTTGAATGCTTGATTTAACCCAAATTAGACTTTGTTTTCCTATTTTGGTTATTTTAGAGTCAATGTGTGTATTTAATTAATTTTAATTAGATATTAATTTTTTTTTATGTTATTATTATTTTGATTTTTAGGAAAGTATATGGAACAAAGGGAAGCAAAATTCAAGAAAGAAAAGAACAATAAAAGATGAACTGGTCCAATGCTAATTGAAGCTAAAGTGCATGAGGTTATTATATATATAGTTACGTGAGTCAACAACAGAAGTGAAAGTTGCAAGGAGAAATTGAAATTAAATCCAAATTTAAGTGGGGCTAGCAAGAAGAATTGAAGAATAAGCAAGTTACAATTGAATTCTAATTGTTGGAGGAGTATTATAACTTAAAGTAAAAAAAAAAATTGAGAAAGGGACCCACGTGAAAGATTGAATGGAATTAAAGTGGATTACATGCAGTTATAGAATCAGAGCATTAATGAGCAAAATGTAGAAAACCCCGATGTGAAACACTCAAGTTGGTTATGTACATTTTATCTAATTCAATCTTGACGAATATATGATTTACTTGCGATTTGGTAATTGAATTACAAGATGAGCATATTAATCAGTGTCAGCGTGAAAAGCTTGTGGAGGATTATGTGCATTATTTGGGAAACTTATCTGATAGGATTTTTAATCGGAGTAAAATATTGACTTGCAATGTATATATAGAAAAAAAAATCCACAGCGTCAGGAGAGGAGTGAGGGACAAACAGGAATGCCGTTCCCACACAGATAGAAGTCAGTAACAAGAGAGCGTCGCACAGGAGTGAAAAAGCTACAGGGGCATAGTGCTACACCTTCAATGTAGTTTTCTTGTTCTTTTCTTCTTGTTCTTTATTTTCTGGCTGAGTAATTGTTTTGTTCTTAGGATTGGGCAATGCCCTTTGATATTATTATGATGAATATTTGATTTTTTTTCCTTTTGTTAATATTTGATTCATTGATTTGGTTCTTATTGTGTTTAATCTGTGTAAATTGATTGATCACATTTTTGCATGTCTTAGATATTCTAGGGATGAACTGAGAAGTGAACCTAGGAATTGGATCCACGGGAATTAAACTTAGGACTTAAATCACGAGAGTTAGAAGCAGTCCTTCGAGGGTACCATTAAATTATCATAAATCGTAATGGATTCAATTCAAATACAATTACCATGAGAGTGAGAGTTGGTTTAATTGAGTATGGTTCGTGTATCTCGAGAGGGAACATTAACTAAGTTAGGATAATTCACCTTCAATTGAGTTAGATATTAACAAAGGTATAATCAATTAGGATTTGAAAGCTCTCTTCTCATATTTAAAACCCAAAAATATTTGATTTTATTATTATTTCTTTTATTTTTTTGAAATCTATTGACACTTATTTTTTAGTCTAAAATAGTTGTTTAATTTGTAAAGTGGTACTTGGTTTCCCAATCCCTGAGTTCGATACTTGATTTATCACCGTTTTATTATTACTTGATTCGATCCAATACACTTGTCGGAGCCTATCAGTGACCTAATTGAAAATTTTATATAAGTTCAGGAACCCAATTAGAAACTTTTTAGGATAGGGACCCAATTGAAAATTTTATATAAGTTTTAGGGACCTAATTAGAGTTTTTTTAGTTCAATGACCTAATTGAAAATTCTCAAATAGTTCAGGGATCAACTCAATAATTAAATATCTACTATAATATAATGGCTGAACCTCAACTTTACTGTAGCGCAAACAGTAATTTGAGGTGTAAGCTTGTGATAATTTTGTTTCTCTTTTTGAATTTTTTTTATTTGATTTGTTCACATTTAATGCATTCAATGAAGTTACTATAGCTGCAACATTTCTTCTTCTTTTTTCCTGATACAAAAAAAATCTAAAGGACACATTCTACAACAATAATAAAATAAAATAATGTAAAATTAGGTAGAAATTTTTTATTAATTTAAATAATAATAAAATAATAGAATATAAATTTTACAAAATAATTCACTATTTATAATTGAGATTTTGGTGTTATTTTATACTACAATTATGTATATATATTAATATTTATATATGTTTTAAAATTAATATATATACTTTAATGTTTAGTATTTATTATATTTTAATATTTAGATGTAATTTTTAGTTTAGTATTTTATATATTTTTTAATATGTTTTATTTTTATATATATTAATATTTTTGGGTACTACTACAATATTTTTTTTAATAAAACTTAAGATAGTATAAAAAATAATAAAATAAAATAATATAAAACTAAGTAGAAAATTTTATTATTTTATTTAATAATAAAATACGAGGATATAAAATAGTAGAGTGTGTCAGGTTGTGGAATTTTTTAATATTTATTCTTAAGTGTATATATATATATATGTGTGTGTGTGTGTGTGTGTGTGTATTAATATTTATATATGTTTTAAAATTAATATATATATTTTAATGTTTAGTATTTATTATATTTAAATATTTATATATAATTTATAGATTAATATTTTTTTATCTTTTTATATATGTTATATATATATATATATATATATATATATATATATATATGTATTTTCGGGTACTAACTAAACAAAACCGAACAAGTTTTGATTGGTTCGGATTTTTATATTATTTTATATTTGAATTTTTTAACTTAAATATATATATATTTTTAAATGTTTTAATCATTAAAGGTAGTAAAGCTACCGTGTTCTTTGAGAAAGTTTAGGAGCTTGAGGCCCGAACCAATAATTTGATGAACCCAAAAATCTCAACATAACCAATTAAATTGATTTGTATTTTTTGGTGTTAGGATCCAAACCGAACGAAATCAAACCCGATGATCATTGGTTTAGTTATCAGTTTCAAGGATTTTAGAACCAAACCAATTACTATATTTTAGTGTGTGTGTGTATATATATATATATATATATATATATACTAATATTTAATATTTATTATATTCCGATATTTATATAGAATTTAACAGTTTATTATTTTATTATTTTTTACATTTTTTATTTATATATATTTATATTTATATATATTAATTAATATTTTCGGGATCCGAACCAATTTTGATTGGTTTGACTTTTATATTATTTTATTATTGACTTTTGAAAGGTTATATATATTTTTTAATGTTTTTAGCCATAAAAGGTAGCAAAACTACCGTATTCTTCAGGATGTTTGTGGCATAAATTTACTATGTGATTCATGGGAATTAATCTTAAAGCTTGAAAGAAACGCTAGGAAGTCATCACGTGGGACTAAAAATATTTTTAACATACTACTCATTTATTCTTTGCATATGTAAACACTGATTGGGAATGCGTGATACTATTTTTTTTTATAAAGAAAACATGTCCTGCTATCTACTACTACATAATGTAGTATGATATTTTTTTTTAATAAAACTTAAGATAGTATAAAAAGTAATAAAATAAAATAATATAAAACTAAGTAGAAAATTTTATTATTTTAAATAATAATAAAATACTAAGATATAAAATATTAGAGTGTGTAAGATTGTTGACTCTTTTAATATTTATACATAGATATATATGCATATATTAATATTTTAATAATTATCTATGTTTAAAAATTAATATATATACTTTAATGTTTAGTATTTATTATATTTTAATATTTATATATAATTTATAGTTTAATATTTTTTTTTATCTTTTTATATATGTTATATATATATATATATATATATATATATATATATATATATATTAATATTTTTGGGTACTAACTAAACCAAACCAAACCAATCCAATTTTCATTAGTTCGGAATTTTATATTATTTTATTATTGACTTTTTAAAGTTTATATATATATATATATATTAAATGTTTTAACCATGAAAGGTAGTAAAACTACCATGTTCTTTGGGAAAGTTTAGGTGCATGAGACCTGAACCAATAATTTGATAAACCAGAAAATATGAACATAAAAGTATACTGTTATAAAAAAAACCAAATGATATACTTTAATGTTTAATGTCTATTATATTTTAATATTTATATATAATTTATAGTTTGATATTTTTTATAGTTATATATATATATATATATATATATATATAAATATTTTCAGGTACTAACTAAACCAAATTAAACCGAATCAGTTTTGATTCGTTCGGATTGTAATATTATTTTACTATTGACTTTTTAAAGTATTTTTTTGTTTTTTAATGCTTTAACTATGAAAGGTAGCAAAGCTACCGTGTTCTTTGAGATAGTTTAGGGGCATGAGACCTGAACCAATAAATTGATGAACATGAAAATTTGAACAGAACCAATTAAAATGGTTTGTATTTTTTGTGTTAAGGTCTGACCCAAACCAAACCATACTCGATGATCATTGGTTCAGTTATCAGGTTCAAGGATTTTGAAAACGAAACAATTACTATATTTAAATATTTATATATATACATAATAATATTTTATATTTATTATATTTCTATTTTATATATAATTTAATAGTTTATTATTTCAATACTTTTTATATTTTTTATGTATATATGTTAATTAATATTTTTGGGTCCAAACCGAACCAATTTTGATTGGTTCGACTTTTATATTATTTTATTATTGACTTTTTAAAGTTTATATTTTTTTTTAAATGTTTTTAGCCACGAAAGGTAGCAAAGCTACCTTGTTCTTCGGGAAGTTTGGGGCATAAAGCTACTATGTGATTCCTTTCCTTGGAATTAATTCTAAAGCTTAAAAGAAACGCTAGGAAGTCATCATGTGGTTTTTTTGGGCTTTTTTTTTAAAGTAACTTAATTGCTTAAATTGTTTACATATATTGTTGTTGTTATTAATATTATTATTATTATTATTGATACTATAATATAATTGGGAACTCCACTTTTACTATTTTTGTAACAGTCAAAACTAAAAGTAGAGTTTATCATGTAGTGGACTCTTTTAATATATATATATATATATATATATATATATATATATATATATATACACACCTTAATGTTTAGTATATATTATTCTAATATTTATATATAATTTATAGTTTCAAATTATATATATATATATATTTTCGGGTACTAACTAGAGTGTGTCAGGTTGTGTACTGTTTTTAAATGTTTTATCCATGAAAGGTAGCAAGACTACTGTGTTCTTCGGGAAAGTTTATAGATGTAAGACCTTAACCAATAATTTGACGAATCCGAAAATCTAAACGAACCAATTAAATTGGTTCGTTTTTTTTTTTGTTAGGATCTGAACCGAACCGAATCAAACCTGATGGTCATTGATTCCGTTATCAGGTTCAAGGATTTTGGAAACGAAGCAATTACTAATATTAGTATAATATAATTATAATATAAATAATTTAAGTATTTTGTTTCAATCAATAAAATATAATATAATTATATTTCAACATAAAAATAACAATTATAATCAGGTTTCAATTAAATATCGTAATAATTTATTTTACAAGAAAATTTTTCTGTACATTATACGAGTGCACTACAATAGTATTCTAGTTATAATAAGTATAAGAGAACGAAGCTTACTGATTACCAATAAAAAAAAGGGGGAGAGAGAATGAAGCTTACAGAACAGTATCATTTAAGTGGAGTGGTTATGCTAAAATGGAAATGGGTCAAAATTTCCTTCATTCATTATATTTAGTAGGTTGGAACTATTGGATGAAAATGGAACGATCACTTACATTTTGAATTTATTTTTTAAATTTGATTTATCAAACTTAAAATATGAATTGTGTGATATTTTCATCAAATGCGGTGACTGGTGAATGAAGAAAATTTTGATGGTAGATAATCTGGATCAAGCTAATATGGTGGTGATAACAAGCTGAGTACATAACTACACATGCAGATGCGGCACATTAGCCATTGCATGAGTGTAAGAGATAATATTGTTTCGTTTTTTTTTTCTTCTCGTTTATCAAAGGTAGATTGGCTCATACAAATGAAATGCAAGAGTTGATAAAATAAAAAAGAGATTTATTTGAAAGTTGTAAGAAAGACACATTAAGGACATGTTTGTTTTGTTTTGTATGTTGTTTTAGAAAATAATTACAAAACTATAATTTATTTTCATTCTGTTCCATGTTTTCAAAGATTTGTACAAAAGTAGTGAAAACAATAAAAAGTTATTTCCAGTGTTTCTTATACAAATCTTTGAAATCAGAAAATAGAATGAAAACAAAGTGAGAGTTTTGTAATTATTTCTGAAAATAGAAAATAAAAACTGAAAAACTGAAAGAAAAAAAAATCATACCCTAAAGTTTTCACCTCAATTTCAAGGGATACCAACAAGACAATAATGAGTAAAAGAACATAAAGAGCTATTAATTAGGGTGAAGGCTATGGTGCACCACCCATCAAAGTGGTGCAGTGGTGCACCACCCAAGTGGTACAATCAGATTAGTTCATATTGCCACTTGGGTAAATTGAACTTTTAAACCTAATTATTCTGGTCAAAGAATTTTGTATTTTATGTATTTACCAAAAAAGATACCGTATTTTCATATTTGTATAAATACCCTTCATTTTATGAAAAAAAATTATTAATTTATATGAAAAAAAAATGTATTGAGTATTTTGACCATCCGGCCTCTTTGACAATGGCGGTGATTCCTTCCGCCACCACCAGCCGCCCTCCACCGACTGTCCGTGGTTGCGCCACGTAAATTAGATTCGAGCACAAAGCAACACAGATCTGAGCCAAAGATGAAGGGTCTTCGACGAACAACCAATGCATGTGGTTGCAGTAGGTGGATTGCAGAAGGTGGCTTGGTGATAATGTGGTGGAGCTTTGGATCTGTTTCGTGGTTAAGAAGCTTCATGGGTTGCGGTGCATAACAAGCTAAGCTCATTTTCACCCGATATGCCTAATGTATTCTTCAAGAAATAGAATAAAGAAAACTCACCTCTTTTTGTTGGGGAGTTCGGGGAGCACCGGGAGCAACAATGGACTAATGACCAGGACCATCAAGAGATCAAGACACCACATCTCCACCCAAAACCTTAAGGCATTAGGTATATGGGTCACCTCTCTTATATATCCTTCATTTAGCTCATTCCTAGCCAATGTGGGACTTAACCACTCACACTTGAATTCCAACAATCTCCCCCTCAAATGTGAGTCTCCTACATCACTATACTTGCATCGTCGTTACCAACCAACGGGACACGCCGCTTGACTCCACCTTGGTCAGGAAGACTTTCGATACAAGGATCCAATACACCTGGTTCCACTCCCACTCCACCATCGAGGCCAAACCATGGCTCGATACCACTTGTTGGGGAGTCCGGGAAAAACAATGGGCTAATGCCCAGGACCACCAAGAGACCAGGACACCACATCTCCACCCAAAACCTTAAGGCATTAGGTATATGGGTCACCTCTCTTATATATCCTTCATTTAGATCATTCCTAGCTAATGTGGGACTTAACCACTCACACTTGAATTCCAACAAAATAGGAAGATGCATATTCTTCACAAAGAGCAAATCCTTCATCTTTCTCTTCCACAAATGATAATTAGTGCCATTCAAACAGACCATCTTTGTATTTGCCTCCATCATTCAAGCAAGTCAAAATGCCCCTAATGGTGTTGTTTCTTTGGAAATGGTAAAGGGTAGTGTTCTTAATGAGGAGATGAGAAGGAAGGTATAGGGTACTTCATCTCAATCCGAGGTGCTTGTCACTGAAAATAAGGGGAAGTCAGAGAAAAGAACTGAAGGGTGGTAGAGAGAAAAGCATGAGCAAGTCCAAGTCTCGATACAAGAATGTGGAGTGTCATTATTGTCACAAAACAGGGCACATACAGAAGAATTTTCTGTGGAAAAAGGAGAACAAAGACAAGAAGGGTAAGCAAAAAGAGAGGGATCATGATGATGATGACCGGGTCACTACTACTACTGGTGATGATCTTGTTATTCTCCGTGACCATGAGTCGGTTAATCTTGTATCAGATGAGAACATGTGGATAATTGATAGTGGTGCTACATTGCATGTTACACCGAGGATGGAGTTCTTCACATCTTATACTTTAGGTGAATTTGGAGTGTTAAAGATGGGTAATGATGGTGTGCCTAAGGTGATTGGTGTTGGTGATGTTTGCTTTCAAACCAACATGGGAATGCAGTTGTTGCTTAAAGGAGTCAAACATGCTCAGGATGTCCGCTTTAATTTGATCTATGTGTAATTGCTTGATGAGGGTGGTTATGATAATCACTTTGGTTCTGGAAAGTGGAAACTCAGCAAAGGTAACTTGGTTGTTGCTAGAGGGGAGAAAATTTCTAAACTGTATTGGACAAAAGCTTTGGTTGCTAAAGACAGTGTGAATGCTGTGGATGTAACACCCGGGTGCCGACGAGGGCGGGGAGTGGTCGCCCGTGCAAGAAGGCACAGACAAGGAGCGGCTCCTAGCAGGATTTTAGGCAGAGGGACACGTTAATGAACCGATAACACATCCGAATGAGAGGGATCCTGAGACTGTGTAGGTATGGGACTATACAGTTAAGGAAGGCCTATATAAATTGATTGGTACTACCTATACTAATAAGATGCATCTTATTTTCAGGAGCCCATCACTTAAGAACTCCACAGTTAAGCGTGCTTCGCTTGGAGTAATTCTGGGATGGGTGACCTCCTGGGAAGTTTTCCCAGGATACGTGTGAGTGAGGACAAAGCATGCTGAAAAGACCCGTGTTGGTTTGTAGGGACAGTCGTCAATCCATAAAGCAGTCAGGGATGTTACAAATGGTATCAGAGCGGCACCTCTCCCAGTACGGTGTGGTTCGGGGATGAATGGTCGCCGGTTCAAGAAGGCACGGACAAAGAGCGGCTCCTGACAGGCTTCTAGGCATAGGGACACGCGAATGAACCGATAACACACCCGAATAAGAGGGATCCTGAGACTGTGTAGGTATGGGACTATGCAGTTGAGGAAGGCTTATATGAATTGATTGGTACTACCTGTACTAATAAGATGCATCTTCTTTTCAGGGGCCCATCACTTAAGAACTCCACAGTTAAGCGTGCTCCGCTTGGAGCAATTCTTGGATGGGTGACCTCCTGGGAAGTTTTCCCAACATGTGTGTGAGTGAGGACAAAGTATGCTGAAAAGACCCGTGTTGGTTTGTAGGGACAATCGTCAATCCATAAAGCAGGCAGGGATGTTACAAATATAAATGTAACGCCCTTCGTTACATTAGTAACACATTCATAAAAATAGTAAAATCCTTTAAAACTGTTTAATAAAGGTAAAATTCATAACATACAAATTTCGTAATTTTTTTTTTGAGTTTGAAAATAATCTCATGATAATAAAATAATTATTAAAGTAGAGATAAAAATCTAATACAACGAAATAAATTGAAAAGCCTCAAAACCGGATGTCTACTACAATCCGAGAAAATGATGATAATAATAATAATAATAATAATAATAATAATAATAATAATAATAATAATAACGACGTCTACATAGTCCCCATAATCCATCCCACAATACTAACCAAACCAAAAGCTAAAAGATATATTCCTCAAGTCTTTGTGTCCTCAACAACGATGTCTTCGGGCTCTGAAAACAACACTTTTTAATGAGATATAAAATCCCAGTGAACAACAATACAATTATAAAATGTTTTGAAAATAATGTTGTTCTCCGCCGGCGCGGTAATCAAAAAAACTATCCACAGTATCCGCTAATTTGTGAAAAATAATATATATTAAAATACACTTAATAACAACAGTAATATCAATAACTCAAAAACATATAGCATAAGGACAAATCACTTCAATGCATCACATTCCACATACCAAATAATTTTAAAAATAATCCGAGTGGCTCGGAGACCTCAATCCTAAATTGGTCTCTTGACGGCATGCCATAAATCTCACACATCACACGACAATGGCGGCCCATTGCCCACCCTTTCTCATGAGGAGTGTATCGATGCCACCCTCCTGTCGGGGACATTTCTATTTCGATACCTCCCATGTGCACATGGCGGTATTTCTCCCTTTTCGACACCCCAACATGTTGCGGTGCTACTTTCGATACCCCTTTATAGGCGGTATTTCTCTTTTTCGACATCTCAATTATATGACGATGTTACTTTCGATACCACATTACAGCGGTATTACTTTTCGATACCCCTATCATAGGTGGTATTGCGGCAAACATCATACAACATATTATAATTCACATATGTCATGTCTCATGTATGTAACAAAATATTTTCCACAATTTAAACATATAAATTTCCACCAATAACAAACAATCAGGAATATCACAACACATTATACATGATTAAGCACGTTCACCATCAATTAATCAATTTATTCCTCTTTTTAAGAAACCCCCAATTTTAGAATTTAGGTTATTTACAACATGCATCTCCATTAAAATCTCCCAAAATCATAGGTAAACCCTTACTATCACAAAAAACATATACACCATGGAAAGGATTTGAAATCGTATTGTTGCTCACCTCTTGAAGACCTAAAAGTAGCTCCAAGCGTTTCCCACGGTGAATCCTAGCGTTTGCCAAGAGTTCTCCTCATCTTCCCGTTCCTAGACTCCCTCTTCCACAACTTTTTCTTCCCAATCCTTAAATTTCTTCTCTTCTTAACCGCTTTTGAGTTTATAGGTGTAGTTAAGGTTCAAAACGCGTCCTAAGAGTGTTAAGATTCTATTTATAAAGTCCCCAATAGCCCAAAACGTGTGAAAATGCGTCAGGCCCACTTACCCAGCATACGCTCTGTATTTCGCATATATCTTGAGTTGTAGATATTCAAAAATTATGAATTTTATGTCGTTGGAAAAATAAAAGAAATATCTACAACTTTTATGAAGACCACAAAATCTGAAACGGACGTTTATATGGTTAAAACTGGGATAGAAGTTAGAAAAAATGGTTCTGACGCTGAAACCCAAATAGTGTGTACGAATTTGGTCATAACTTGAGCTACAAAAATCCAATTAGGACGAATTTGGTGTATATGGAAAGCTAAGATACATATCTACATTTCTTATGAAGACATCAAGTCTAAAAAAGTTCATTTTGGCTATTAAATATCCATCTTAAGTTTGGTATCGGGTCATAGGAGGTCTCTTGTGTCAAATTGAGCCTAAAACACTCAAAACTATCTATTTCAATTCTTTTAAATCACTTATGAGATTTTAACCACTTCTAAACTTGAATTATAATCATTATAATAATTCAATTCCTATTAAATTACCTAGTAGCTAATTTTTGGGATGTTACTGTGGATATGGAGGCATCTTTGTCGTACCGAAGGCTTAGTCATATCAGTGAAAAAGGGTTAAATTGTTTAGCCAAAAAGGATGTGCTTCCGGGATTGAAGAGTGCAGAGTTGGAGAAGTGTTCTCATTGCATGGCTAGTAAACAGACTAGAGTATCCTTCAAGAAGCATCCTCCCTCAAGGAAGTCAGAGTTGCTTCAGTTGGTGCATTTTGATGTGGGTGGCCCATTGAAGGTAAAATCCTTTAATGGTGCCCTCTACTTTGTTACTTTTATTGATGATTGTTCCAGGAAACTATGGGTCTATGCTTTGAAGACAAAAGACCAAGTGCTGGAGAAGTTAAAACAGTTTCAGGCTTTGGTTGAGAGACAGTCAGGCAAGAAACTCAAATGCATTCGTACTGACAATGGTGGTGAGTATTGTGGACCCTTTGATGTCTATTGCAAACAGCAAGGTATTGCACATGAAAAGACTCCTCCTAAAACTCCTCAGCTGAATGGTTTAGCAGATAAAATGAATAGGACATTGATTGAGAGAGTGAGATGTATGCTTTCTGAAGCTAAGTTGCCCAAGCATTACTGGGGCGAGGCACTGTACACAACGGTACATGTTATTAATCTCAGTCTTGCAGTTGCTTTGAACAGTGAGGTGCCAGACAAAATTTGGTTTGGCAAGAATGTTAGGTATGATCACTTGAGAGTCTTTGGTTGCAAGGCTTTTGTGCATGTTCCAAAGGATGAAAAATCCAAGTTGGATGCAAAGACAAAGCAGTGTATCTTCATCGGTTATGGTCAAGATGAATTTGGTTACAGGTTGTATGATCCTGTTGAGAAAAATCTTGTTAGAAGCCATGATGTAGAGTTCATGGAAGATCAAACCATTGAAGACATTGATAAGGTGGAGAAGACTACACCCAAGAATGATAGCAACTTGTTTGATGTTGATCCAGTTCGGTTGCCTCTTTATAATCCGGATATTGTTGATGGTAATGTTCAGAATGGCGAGCCACATGATTATGTTAATGATCAGCAGCTTGGAGATGAGTTAGATGTTCCAGGTGATGATGATGAAGAGGAACATGAGATATCACAGGATGAGAATCTTGGTGATGCTCCCGAACCACCTCAAATCCAACTTAGGAGATCTAACAGGCAGAGACAACTATCTACAAGGTATCATTCTGATGAGTATGTAACCTTGACCGATGAGGGAGAACCTGAGTGTTTTGGAGAGACCATGGAGAGTGAAGACAAACAAAAGTGGCTGGATGCAATACAGGATGAAATGAAATCCTTGTATGATAATCACACTTATGATTTGGTGAAGTTGCCTAAAGGCAAGAGGGACTTGGAAAACATGTGGATTTATAGGGTGAAACATGAGAGTAACTCTACGTCTCCGAGGTATAAAGCCAGATTAGTGGTGAAGGGCTTCCGTCAAAGAAAGGGTGTTGATTTTAATAAGATTTTCTCGCCTGTGGTAAAGATGTCATCAATTAGAACTGTATTGAGTTTGGCGGCTCCTCTTGATTTGGAGGTAGATAAAATGGATGTGAAAACAACTTTCCTTCATGGTAATTTGGAGGAAGAGATTTACATGAAGCAACCTGATGGTTTTTGATAGTGTGATTTTACATGATGTTTTCTGTATACTTTTGCATGCATTTTGCATATAGATTAGGCATTCTTTATTTGATTTTTGTTAGATTTTCCCTTGGAACGGGTGAAGCGGTTTCTTGGTGTTGTTTTGCAGGAATTCAATGTAAAAATGATCAAAATCAGCCATGGTGGAGCTTGGATGAAATAGAGCTTGAAAAGTGAAGAATATGAGCCAAACAGAGCCCATCACGGCCTGGCCGTGATGACCATCACGCCCATGATCAAGCGGAGCGAAGCCAAAAAGTCGAGAATCCGTCACGGCACGGCCGTGATGCCCATCACGCAGCCGTGACGCACCAAAAAAGTAAAGACGCCCGGAGGCGAAGCCATCACGGCCTGGCGTGATGGCCATCACGGCACGTGTGCGCAACAATGTCTATATAAAGAAACGCGGCGAGACAAACAGGGAGTTTTTGGAGGGTCCATTTGAAGGCATTTGGAGGCTGCAGTGGGCTAGGGTTTCAACCCTAGAAGAGAGCCAAGAGGGATTGCTTTGAAGAAGAAGGAAAGCTCACATGGAGCCTCTTCTCTCCTCTTCCTTCCTATTTCTCTGGTTTGGTTTTCTTTGTTTTATGAGTAGCTAAATCCTGTGTTGGGATTAGATGTAATCAAACCTATGTTTATGTATTTATCTTGGTGATTAATCTATGTTCATGTCTTCGTATTAGTGGTTATTTTTACGTGCTTAATGCTTGTTGTGGCTAGCACCCCCTGACTCGATTTGTGTTTTGGTATGAATGGAACGTTCGTATCATAATCGGAACTGAATTTAATCACCTAGTAAGCCTTGTATCTAGGAATGGAACTAGGTTTATTAGTAATCGCGGAATCCCTAATCTTAATGCAAATTCATTAATCTAGGCCACCTAAGGAATTAGGGTCTATTAGTGGATTTAGGCTCTTGCCATCAGGAATCGGGGTTTGAGTAGTTTAGTGGGTTGATTTTAATATCGAGCATGAATGGGAGGTATCTAGTCTCGATAGTGCATGAGTTAGAGGTTTGGTGAGTCTAGTCCCAACATATCCTTTACATGCATAAGTGTTTGTCAAAAGTCCCAAAAGACAAAAAGGTTTTATTTCATTTCTTTTCTTTATTTTACTTTCTCTTGATCAATAGTTTAGTCTAGATAGTTGCGAGCTTGCGGGTGGTATGACATCCATCCCGTGGATACGATAATCGGTCTTACCATCGTATTACTTGCACGACTGGGTATACTTGCCCAGATTCGTCAACAAGTCAGGGCAAGTCTGGGCAAGTATACCCAGTCGTGCAAGTAATACGGTGGTAAGACCGGTTATCGTATCCACGGGGATTGGATGTCAAGTACCAATTCGCAAGCTCGGCAACTATCTAGACTAAACTATTGATCAAGAGAAAGTAAAATAAAGAAAAGAAATGAAATAAAACCTTTTTGTCTTTTGGGGACTTTTGACAAACACTTGGCGTGCAGAAAGGATATGTTGGGACTAGACTTCACCAAACCTCTAACTCATGCACTATCAGGACTAGATACCTCCCATTCATGCTTCAGATATTAAAATCAACCCACTAAACTACTCAAACCCCGATTCCTCGGATGGCAAGAGCCTAAATCCACTAATAGACCCTAATTCCTTAGGTGGCCTAGATTAATGAATTTGCATTAAGATTAGGATTACGCGATTACTAATAAACCTAGTTCCATTCCTAGATACAAGGCTTACTAGGTGATTAAATTCAGTTCCTAGCATGATACGAACGTTCCCATTGCATACCAAAACACAAATCGAGTCATGGGGTGCTAGCCACAACAAGCATTAAGCACGTAAAAATAACCACTAATACGAAGACATGAACATAGATTAATCAGCAAGATAAATACATAAACATAGGTTTGATTACATCTAATCCCAACACAGGATTTAGCTACTCATAAAACAAAGAAAACCAAACCAGAGAAATAGGAAGGAAGAGGAGAGAAGAGGCTCCATGTGAGCTTTCCTTCTTCTTCAAAGCAATCCTCTTGGCTCCCTTCTAGGGTTGAAACCCTAGCCCAGCTGCAGCCTCCAAATGCCTTCAAATGGACCCTCCAAAACTCCCCTGTTCTGTCCGCACGCGTTTCTTTATATAGACCTCAGATGCGTCACGGCCGTGGATGGGCATCACGGCCAGGCCGTGACGATTCTCGACTTTTGGCTTCCGCTTCCGCTTGATCATGGCGTGATGGTCATCACGGCCAGGCCGTGATGGGCTCTGTTTGGCTCATATTCTTCACTTTTCAAGCTCTATTTCATCCAAGCTCCACCATGGCTGATTTTGATCATTTTTACATTGAATTCCTGCAAAACAACACCAAGAAACCGCTTCACCCGTTCCAAGGGAAAATCTAACAAAAATCAAATAAAGAATGCCTAATCTATATGCAAAATGCATGCAAAAGTATACAGAAAACATCATGTAAAATCACACTATCAGTTTTCAAGTTGAAGGCAAGGAAGACTATGTGTGTAGGTTGAGAAAAAACCTATATGGTTTGAAGCAGGCTCCGAGGCAGTGGTATAAGAAGTTTGAGTCTGTTATGTGTGACCAAGGATATAAGAAGACTACTTCTGACCATTGTGTCTTTGTTAGAAAGTTTTCTAATGATGACTTCATTATCCTGTTATTATATGTTGATGACATGCTTATTGTTGGGGAAAATATTTCCAGGATTGACAGGTTAAAGAAGCAATTGGGCGAGTCATTTTCCATGAAAGACATGGGAGCTGCTAAACAGATTCTTGGTACAAGAATCATGCGTGGCAGAAAGGAGAAAAAGCTATGGCTATCACAAGAACACTATGTTAAAAGAGTGTTGCAGAGATTCCAGATGGAAAATGCCAAGGCGGTAAGCACTGCTCTTGCTACTCATTTCAAGCTGAGTGCTAAACAAAGTCCTTCAAATGAAGCAGAGAAATTAGATATGGAACGGGTTCCTTATGCATCTGCTGTGGGTAGTTTGATGTATGCAATGGTATGTACAAGACCAGATATAGCACATGCTGTTGATACAGTCAGTAGATTTTTGTCTAATCCAGGTAGAGAGCATTGGAATGCTGTGAAATGGACTTTGAGATATCTTTGTGGTACTGCTGGTATGAAGCTTTGCTTTGGAGGTGATAAGCCTACTTTGGTGGGGTACTCAGACTCGGATATGTTAGGAGACATTGATTCCAGGAAGTCCACTTCGGGCTATATGGTTAGATTTGCAGGGGGAGGTGTGGCTTAGCGGTCTAAGTTGCAGAAGTATGTAGCATTGTCCACTACTGAAGCATAGTTCATTGCCATTACCCAAGCATGCAAGGAGTTGCTATGGTTGAAGAAATTCTTGCAGGAGCTTGGTTTTGTTCAAGACAAATATTTGTTGTTTGTTGATAGTCAAAGTGCTATTCATCTTGGTAAGAATCCAACTTTTCATTCTAGGACCAAACATATTGATGTGAGGTATCATTGGATACGTGATGCTTTGGATGCTAAGCTGTTGGAGTTGGCTAAATTTCATATTGATGATAATGGTGCTGATATGATGACTAAATCACTACCAAGAGGGAAATTTGAAACTTGTTGTGATATCGCTGGTTTGGCGGTTATCTCCACAAAGTTATGAGGGGGAGATTTGTTGGGTTTTGGGCTCCCTTCCTATGTGGAGAAATGCCCAAATGTGTAACCCCATTTTGTCTCACTTGTTTAAGTGGAGAGAGGTCAGATTAGGGTTGCAGAGAGGTCTCATTTTAGTAAGAATATAGCAGCCAACAAGAGAGCAGAGAGGAGAGAAAGCCAACCTGCATACCCACCAGACAGTCACCGTAAAATCGCGACAGAGGATGCGTTAACCGTTGGATCGGGCTAAAATTTCTGTAGCAGGTTCAGGATGTATGGTTCTTCATTCTCACCTTCGGATTTTCAAGACGTACCGTAGCTCTATTTTTTGGGTAAATTTCATCTTCTTGTTTCTCATTTGTAAGCATTGATGCTTGGTTGTTTTGGTCGATTGTTAGCATGGTGGTTTGTGCACTTGTTGGAGACTCTTTTGTACCCTTGATTGATCCTAGTGGAGCTGTTTCTTTGGTCTGGACGACCCGTGGTTTTTACCCTTGCTTTAAAGGGTTTTCCACATTAAAATCTTGGTGTCTCTTTTATGTTTGTGTTGTTCTATTTGCTGCCATATATTTGTTGTTGCTCCTCACAGATTCTTGCAAGTTTGGGGGGATTTGTTTCCGCTGCGTATTGCTTTGTTATTGTGTTACACTGTTGCGTTGTTGTTCCCCCATCACTTTTTTCCCCAACTCTGCAAAGAAATGATCTAGTAAGCTGTTCTTAGCCTCATGCGCTTGGCAATAAACTACGGACTTGGGAATAATGTGGTGTGCCGCCAGATCTAGAAGTGGGAGAAGATGTGTGATACCAAATAGCAAAATGGTTGATTAATTGGAAGGTTCTGAGAATGGTCGTTAGTGTTTCAGTGTCGATGGTGGCAAAGCTTCTTGGTCTTCAATACTGGCTCATTTCCGAGGTGTGTCGGTGTATCCCTCTTGTTGGTGGTCCGAGGGAGGGGAGGGTGTTTTCAGTGGTGGTGGGGTGGTGCGGTGGAGGTGATGGTGAGGTGGAGAAGGAGTAGGGGCAGACTTTTTTTTTTTTTTGAAGAAGAATACATATTTTAATTTTTCTTTTTTTGATATTAAAAAAATTATTTTAATATAGATGAAATTTGTAAATATAAATAGTACAGATACTGTAATGAAATATACTATATATATATACTTTGACTATACTAAAAGTCCAGCCCCAAGTTTTGAAAAGTTGACTAACCCATGTGGCAAATTGATTGGACCAAAATTTGCCACATGGGTGGTGCACCAGTGTCATGACCCGAATTTAGTAGTCATGACTGGCCGAAAAGGAAAGTCTCTCTTTCCCTTTGTAACCTCAAAAGCATACAAAAATTCATTCCATCCAAAGAAAACGATTACATTCATTAATTGCAACATAATGAATATAATACATCAGAGTAATTAAAACAACACAAATTACAAAGTACTGTTAAAAAACTATATACTCTTATACTATGGGTATCAACCCGTTAAAAGTTATCCACATGGCATCCAAGACTTCCGGCAGCGTCGCAGATACTTGCATCTGAAATGTTAAACCTGGGGTGAGTCCACTGACTCAGTGAGGGAGTTTTCCCCAAACATATGCAATCACATAAAATCCAAGGTGAAATAAAGTCACACACTCAGGCAAGCATTAGATCAAACAAATAGACCGTAACTTTCAATATACACATCATAAATGTCTTTTCATATATAAAATATCTCATAAACTAACAAAAATATTGTAGGGACATCTTATCCCTCAAGAGAGTACTTGTGGAATGACTTGAAATTTATTAAATTCTCAAAATCATGTCCCATTCATAAGGGGATACACATCATATCATATACATCAAATCTTTGGGTCCACTTGGGGTTGTTATCTCAATGTCCCCCACCCTGACGGTTTTAATTTCGTACCCCGGAGATACCGCATCCTTCGGCAAACATCAACATCCCTCCTCAACGCCCGGGGTATCTAACGAGGTCCCTTCGTCCCCGATGGTGATATTTGTATACTGGACCCAACCGATCCCCGATTCGCCTACCCAAAGATTCATGCTTCAAAACTTGTCAATCTATTCCACAAAGTACTCTTTTTTAAAAAAAGTCTTCAACCACGTACCTTATCATTCATTACACACCAGCAAATTTAACAATCTCATACTCAACATATATCATATTTATCATTCCTCAATAACATAATCAGTTCATTTATTACTCAATATTTTGAGTATATAAAATATCATAAGCAGTTTAACACCTTAATCTCGCAATAGACATTTCACTTATTGCATTCTCACACAATATATGAACCTACCCAACAAGGAACAATTTCACAACTATTTCAATCTATATATCATAATTTCATCGATACTTTTCAAGATGTATATTAATATAAAGTGAACATACACACATATTCACTTCCTACAACTTATATCAAAATAAATAAGAGTTCTAACATGAACATCTACTGAAAACAACATCAACAACATGAACAAGCATGTGCAACAGTAACTTCCATGAAATTTTAAAAATATATCCAAGGTTAATAAAATTCTAAATAATTTCTAGGTCATTATATAAAATGTTAATACTCTAAAAATAAATTTTCTAACTCAGAAACAACTTATCCAATTCTCAAATAAATTCAAAACCGAAACATGTACGTAAAGTTCAAAATCTGTCCATTTTTGATCTATTAAAAGTAACGATTTTTCTACCCTGTCAAACGAACTCTATTTTGTCTTAAAATTTATATATAACTCTTTACATACAGATGTTCATTTACATATTTTTATTTGGTAAAAAACGATCACCAATTAATACAGAAAAATAAATTTAGATTCGGATGAACGAACAACAGAATTTTACATAACAATAGTCAATGAAAATAATGAACGAATAGACAAATGATCTTGTAAAATTTTGAAATTTTAACTGGAGATACCCAACTCATATACGAACACAATGAAACTGGTCCCATATTAAAATTCAAATCCAATAAGTCAGGAAAAATCACGCACTGAGACTGTTTTACACAGTCTTTTCAGAAATCCGAGTTAATCTACCCCCTCCTTTAAAATTTATTTCTCTTCATCTAAACATGCAAAAATTCCAAAATCCCTGACCAAAACGCATGCTTTACTTTAGTACTACCCAAGAAAATTAATTATAAGCTTATACCCCACCAAATCATATTCAAAATTAACATGCCACCATCAAAATCCCTCACCTTTTTGATAGATACCCATTGTTATGAAATTTTCAGGAAGATGATGATGTAGAAGAGACAACCCAAGCTGTTTTCTTTCTTGCATCTCCTCTTACTCAAACTCCTTCACACTTTCTCTCTCTAGATTCTCTCCAGGGTTTTCAAGAAGAGATAGAAGACAAGAATGAGGGGATATGGGTGATATATCCCTTCTTAACATAACTTTGGGCCTTGGGAGTAGGGGTGTTCGCGGATTGGATTGGATCGGATCAGTTTTGAGCTAAAAAGTCATCCGATCCAATGATGAAAACATCGTGCGGTTTGGATTGGATCGGCTTGCTTCCTTAAAAAAATCCGATCCGATCCAATCCAATCAAATGCGGTTTGGATTGAATTGGATAATTCGGTTTTTGTCATACTTTATTTTTTTTTCCCTAATGTCAAGTGTCATTTCTACTTATTTAATAGTGGATAAAAGATAATCTTCATTTTAATTTGAGAGTTTGAGAAGAAAAAAATTATTGTTATTTTTTAACACGTTCTTTTATATTAATTCTATATATCTACTCCCACTTATCCTATTTTTTTTCTTGAATCGGCTACAAATAAATTGTAGCTAATTATTTTTCAAATTTACTTAATTGTTTTCCTATTTTTCATGTTTACTCAATCAAATATATATATGCTATGGATCAAAACTTTTAGTAAAATATAACTTCAAGACATTAATATTTATTCTAAATAGTTTTATATATGTTATTCCAACAAAAATATTAAAGAGAATGAGGGACATAAAAGTATGAAGAATAATGTTTAAGTATGAGTAATACTATAATTTCAAAAATAATAGTATATGTATATAATAGATCGGTTTGGATTGGATTGGATTGGATTTCATTATAGGATCCAAAATCCGATCCAATCCAATAAAAATTTGTGATTTTTTCGATTTTCGGTTTTTTCGGTTTTCGGTTTGTTCGGTTTTCGATTTTTCGGTTCGATTGTTTGAATCGGTTTGGATCGGTTGGTGAACACCCCTACTTGGGAGGGTACAAGCTCACAAACCACTAATTTAATTAATTTAATTTAATTATTAAAGATGTGTTAAATATTAGCATCATATCTAGATCTTAAAATCACAAATAATTTGTTTAAATATTGCCCAAAAGCATTTCTTAAAGAAAAATGGCTTTATTAATTACTAGCACATTTATGACAAAAAAAAAGTAAAGTTACCATGTAGAAACTCATACAAGGAGGAAATTTTAAAATATTGATTATAATTTCATTTAATCTTGTAAGTCTAAATTATTAAAATTACCGGATATTACAATCACTTTGATGGGTGGTGCACCTTAGATAAAACCATTAATTAGAGACACAAGTAATCCCAAATATGAGCGGGAAATACAAAATCGAAAGAAAATGTAATATAAGATTTCAAAGTGGTACATTATCCAAGTGACACTTTGTTGTCCAATTATTTTGCCAAGTGGATTAGTGAAAGTGTTTTTGACTTTTTAACATGTTTTGTATTATATTTTGGTTAAATATACTGTCTTATCTTTTATTTACATTTTAAAACTGAGTTGGACTATGGTGCACCACCCATAGATAAATTTTGGTCCAATCAAATTGTCACGTAGATTGGTCAAATCAAACTTTCTAGTTGTATTATATTGTTGTCAAACTATATGAATACAGTATATTATAGTATAATATATGTGTTTTTTGTATTTGCAAATTTAACTCCTATTAAAATATTTTTTTATTAAAAAAAACTTATTATATTACAAAATATTATTGACAACGAACATTATTTTAATTCATATTAAAATATTATTTTACAATATAATCAATTTTTTTAATCAAAAAACATTATTTTAATATGGATTAAATTTGCTAATACAAAGAGTACATATACTATATTATAATATACTGTATTCATATAGTTTGATTACAGTATAATACAATTAGAAAGTTTGACATTTTGATCAAACCCATGTGACAATTTGATTGGTCAAAAATTTACCACATATGAGTGGTGTAGTGAGTGGTGCAAAATATGAGTGGTGCATCTTAGCCCAACCCTTTAAAACTATACTTTGTTGTATTTATGTTTTTTTATTTTTATTTTTTCTTTGACCTTTTTTTATTTGTTCCCATTTTCCCTCCACCCCTTCATCTCCCTCTCTACCCCACCATCACCTCTGTCGCGCAACCGACCTTCCCCCACTGGTATTGAGCACACCCTCCCCTCCCCCAACCATCTCGCTCAAGCACTGTCAGATTTGGAGAAGAAGAGGGACATCTTAAGACTTGAAGGAGAAAGTTTTAAAGATGCTGATGGTTTGTGCCCTTCATCATGGGGAATTTGTTGGGTAGCTGGTGCTTGAGGGTTAAGGATCTTCCATAGATTTGATTGGACGAAACTACTCTTAAAGTATGGCCTATGAATGATATGAGGCATATATTGTTTCCTCTTGATTTCTTTATCAGCAGGAATCGTGAAAAGGTTTCAGGCCAGACGAGAGGAATAGAATCCGTGTTAACCCTGGGTTTGGAAATGTTAGAATGGAGGGTCAAGCGGTGGTGTTGGTGATGTTAGAGGGGATATGGGTCATCGGATGGGTTGGGGAGGTGGTGCATGAGTTGGGGATTTAGGGATTTAGAGTCCATGAGGATGGTTATACAAATACAAATATAAATATACTCCATCTGATTTTGCGAATACAAAAATAATGTTTATGTTTGACCAAATATTATCCCAAGTTACATCTTCAGATTGGTTGATATTTGATCACCACTTGGATGGTACATCAGTATATCATTTTGATGGATGGTACAGCATAGCTTTTGTTTTAATATAAAGTAATCCATCTGCCTCCAAAAACGTTGCAATTTTTTGCTTTCCATAAATGATAAATCTGCCAATCAGTGAAGGTGTGCAATGATAATAATATCTCCGGTAAATTAACCTGCTATTTGAGCGCCCTTAGCTGCTTTAGCCTCCAGCAGCAGCAAGTAAGATCATGAAAGTCTAGGGACCGTATTTATATATAAACTAGTGTAGTTTGCGGTATGAGATGCACGAACATCCGTTAAATGATTATTTTTATAATAATTTATTATAAATAATTTTAACAAGAACAACATTAAATGTATTAATTTTTTGAATATAAAATAATACTATTGTGTGCAACAGTTGGATTCGTATATTCAATAGTTAATGAATAACATGCTACATGACTAATTTATATGATAAAATTTTTAGTAGGTTTTATAAAAGCTTGACTTTTCATTACGGATGTGAGTTTATGATATGCAATATGTTAATCTTTTATCTTTATGAAAAGAATACACATTTGCATGATATTATATGTTATTGTATTAAACATTTATATAACAACAACAATAGAAGATACTTTGATGAAAAGAAAATAATCATACTTTGATATTCAACACTATTTTAAATATGTATGATCATGTTATTTAAGGTAAGTTATAATATTGGATTGTTATGTTCAATTTAAGTATCAGATTATTTCTTCTTTTATTAATTTTTCGTTTTCCGTAAGTTTTTATTTTCCGTAAATTTTTATTTTGTTTTCCGTAAGTTTTTATTAATATGAGATAATGATTTTATTTTTTTATAAGAAAGTTACACACGTTGTCCGTTTATTAGTCCACAATAAAATCATGCTACAATTTAAATTTAAGAAAATGCCATGATATGAATAACACAATAATTAAAATAATTAATTAAATAATCATTTTTTTAAGAAAATGTCACATGTCGTCAGTGACACATGTCACCCGTTTATTCGTCCACGAAAAATCAAGCTACCGTCTGTTTTAAACAAATTATCTAATATTTATCCAATTTATATTTAAATTGTTAAATTCATCAAACACGAAGGTGTAAATAAAAAAAGGTCAAAAAAATAAGGTAATATAATAAATAATAATACAATAAGAAAAATAATAATCTAAATAATTTTTATTATAAAAATTCCAGAGGCCACAAATCTACGTGGACATGACCCGTGATATTCGGCGCCAACCTTTTCGTCCATAGTAAAAGAATGACATTTAAAAATAAGAGAAGGCCCATCAAGCTACCATTTGTTTTAAACAAATTATCTAATATTTAACAATTTTATATTAAAATTGTTAAATTTATCAAAGGCGAAGGTGGAAACAAAAAAAAAAAGAAAAAAGAAGACAATATAATAAATAATAATACAATAAGTAAAATAATAATCTAAATATTTTTTATTATAAAAAATCCAGAGGCCAAAAATCTATGTGGGCACGGCCCGTGACATCTGGCGCCAGCCTTTTCGTCCACAGTAAAAGAATGACACAATTGAAAATAAGGAAAGACCCATGAATAGATTTTACAATAATTAAAACAATTAAATAAGAGAAGGCTCATCAAGTTACCATTTGTTTTAAACAAATTATCTAATATTTAACAATCTTATATTTAAATTGTTAAATTCATCAAACACGAAGGTGAAAATAATAAAAATTGAAAAAAGGAGGCAATATAATAAATAATAATACAATAAGTACAATAATAATCTAAATGTTTTTTGTTATAAAAAATCTAGATGCCAAAGATCTACGTATTCACGGCCCGTGACATTTGGCGACGACCTTTTCGTCCACAGTAAAAGAATGACACAGTTAAAAATAAGAGAAGTCCCATGAACTGATTTTACAATAATTAAAACAATTAAATAAGAGAAGGTCCATCAAGCTATCATTTATTTTTAAAAAATTATCTAATATTTAAAAAATTTATATTTAAATTGTTAAATTCATCAAACACGAAGGTGGAAATAATAAAAATAAAAGTGAAAAAAAGAAGGCAATATAATAAATAATAATACAATAATTAAAATAAAATCTAAATACTTTTTATTATAAAAAATCAAGTGGTCCAAAAATCTATGTGGGCATAGCTCGTGACACTTGGCGCTGACCTTTTCGTCCACAGTAAAAGAATGACACGGTTAAAAATAAGATAAAGCCCATGAATGGATTTTACAATAATTAAAACAATTAATTAAATATTTATTATTAAAGAAATGTCAGAGGTCGAAATTATATGCGCACCCCTCCCGTGACACATGTCGCTCGTTTATTTGTCCACAATAAAAGCATGGTACAAATGTATTTTAAGAAAATGCCCTAGAATAAATTATAAAATAATTAAAATAATTAATTAAATAATTATTATTAAAAAATGGCAAAGGACAAAAATATATGTGGACCCTGCCAGTTACACGTGTTACCCGTTTATTCGTCCACATAAAAATAAAGCTACCATTTATTTTTAGCAAATAATATAATATTTAAAAATTTAATATTTAAATTGTTAAATTCATCAAACCAAAAGGTTGAAATTTTTTAAAAAAAAGTGAAAAAGAAAAGGCCATATAATAAATAATAATACAATAATAAAAATAATTATATAAATAATTTTAATATAAAAAATTCGAATACCAAAAAATTTTTATGGGCCAGACGCATGACACGTGGCACCTGCCTATTCGTCAAAAGTAAAAGTAGGACACCATTTAATTTTAAAAAATTATATAATCTAAAAATATATATATAATTTGGGAAAGTTAAACAAAAAAATTGTTAAATTTTCAAACAAAAAGGAAAAATTTTGAAAATTTAAAAATAAATAAATACAAAAAATAAATATAAAATATTGTTTTATAAAATTTTTAAAAAAATTGTTTTTACAAAAAATCGAAAAACAATTATATAATTTTTTTTAAAAAAATTGAATAAAAAATATTTGTTAATTTTTTTAAAAATAAATAATTTTTATAAAAAAATTAGAAAAAAGAAATTAAAAAAAAGATTTTTTTAAAAAATTAAATAAAAAAGAATTTTTCTAAAATAATTATGTTAAATTTTAAGAAAAATTAATAAAATTCGAAAAAAACATCTAAATAATAAAATAATTTTTGTTAAAAAATTTGTTAAATAAAGAAAAACAAAAAGACGACACATATCGTTATCTGATGATCCAATGGTGAAAAGTATATTTCTAATTAGTATTAATATATTATAGATTACTTTTGACAGGGACATCGCTACTGCCCTGTATGCATGCATTAGGATAGAAATCATTTCCCCACTACCATATTTCAATATTAAAGAAGTTCTTTCATAATGTAACAATTTTTTAAAAACAATAATTTTAAGAGAAAAATAATATGTAACATCTTTCTTACTTGTCATATTTTAATTGGATAACTGACATAGAAAAGTGAGACAGGAGTTTTGTATTCATGATCGAGGATCTGCTATCTCATTTTGGTGTACTATATCATGTCTGAATCAATAATATCTTATCATATAAATTAAAATTTAATTTAATATTAAAAAAATAGAATATATAATAAGATATTATTGGTTGAAATATGATGTGATACACCAAAATGGGACATGAGATGCCTGTCCACTATTCATATGGCAAAAGTTTAGTTTACTAGGAACATCATATGACTAGACCGAGTTCCATATATAGCATCTTACGTAGAAGGAGGCAACGTTTAACACTAGGCTAGAGCCTACAAGCCAACGATAGAATTAGAGGGGAAACTTTGATACTGGAATTTTGGAGAATTTTTTTTTTGTTACAAATTTTTTTTTGGAGTAATCTTGGAGTAATTCTATGAAGTCTTATAAATTCATAGCTTTCCACTAAAAATCACTCGTGTCTGAAACCGAAAGCATAATAAAACCGGGGTTTTGAGGAAGAGACTTCTAATCTTCACTCTCCAGTAAATTTTGGGCGAATATGGGCTTAATTTACTGTCAAGGATGCAATCATCTCACTTTAGGAGTCCACGTGACTTTAGGCCCAAATAAGGAGTTCGTGTTAGTACTCTGGGCTAGTAAAGTAAAAGCATGGTCCCATACATATTTGATATTCCACAACTAAAGAAAACTAATATTATATAAATTGATTGATTTTGTTCCAAAAAAAAACAGTATATAAATTGATCATTAATTTTTTTTATTAAATTTAATGAAAGAAGGTTCATCTTTATAGTTTTAAAGTTTAATTAAACCTATTTTCACCTAGCTAATTATCCTGGACTGATCGTCGTTGGATGAACTAAGAACATATTTGTAACATCCCAATGTTTTGAAGACCTTCATCTAAGCCCGAGTTTAAGTCCTAAGGATGATTTGGAGGATTAGGGATGATTAGAGATGATGGAAATGATTAAAAAACTGAAATTTTATTGAGGTAATCGATTACCAGATAGGTGTAATCGATTACCATGTAATCGATTACGACAACAAATTTTCTATAAAAACCCCCGTTTCGAACCAGAAACGCAGAAATGAGTTTTAGGGTTCCGAAAACACGATTTTTACAGAGAGAGAAGACGAAAATGAAGGGAGATGCATGGGAAATGAAGGGAAATCAAGGAAAAACATGAAGATAACAAGAATTGAAGCTAGAATCAAGTACTTGGAGGTTGAAGAACATGAAGGTTGAGGAGGAGAAGAAGAATATGAGGAGAAGCAAAGGGGTTCAAGGGTTCAAGATCTTTATAAGAGGCGAGGAATCACAATCTTTAAACCCCTCTACACTTTAAGATGTTTATGTTACAAAATGCATGCATAAAGTTTTATGAAAGATCTAAGGAAATTTTCTGATTAAAGTTGATGAGTTGCTATATCTATGAAGTCTTACATCCACAAGTAGTTTATTGTAGAGAACATATTTTGAAGGAGGTTTTGAGGATCTTTTGATATTTATGAACAATAGACATTGAAAAGGGGTGTTTATGTTTAAAAGTTCTTCCTTTGTGAAAAAGTAGAAAATAGCCCCTAAGGTGTTTGATGAAATGCTTGAACCAATATCTGGTTGCTTTTGAGTTATTTTCTAGATATTGGTCAAGTGTTATATATATCTATTTGAAATATTAGAAGTTGATGTTTGATGAAAGATATGGTCTAAGGAAAGACTTAATGTTAAAGTGTTTCAAAAGACGTTTGATGGTAATGCCTAAGTTGAGGCATCTATGAGACTTTATGATCATGGACTATGGTTTTTCCTAAATGTTCATGGTTGTGTAGTTGATGTACAAAATGATGTTTTGATGAATAATCTCTTAAAAGTTACGAAAGTGATTATTGTGATGTTGATGATCATATGCATAACATTTGCATCTGAGGTAAGGCAGTGGGACGTCATGCCAGGTAGTGAGCTCACCTACCAAAGAAGTTAAGGCTACTTTCTCCATTTGTTGAGATTGTAGATTCATTGGATGAAATCATAAATCCATCTGACGAGACATGCATGTGATGATGATATTTTATTGAAACTTAAGATGTTAAATGTCATCCGTGGCACTGCATTAAAGCTTTTGAGGTTATAAGAGATTACAACATGATATTTTACACAAGATTCCTTATGATTTGAGGTCATTCATGATGTTTCCAAACCTATACTATGAGATTGTGAAGTTGTGATGTTAAATGGTATTCTTGATGTTTCACCAAAGTTTTTGATGTTACAATATTATGATATGGTATTTTATTTAAGTTTGAACTGCTTTAAGGATATTTATGAGGTTTCATTAAAATATCAAAAGTATGTTATGATAACGTTTAATGTAAAAGTATAAAAGTATTTTATGATGAATTATACACTTTTCATACTCATAGAATTGATGTTAGCTCGAGGGGATTTTTCGGAGTTCTCCGACTGGTTGTACTGTTGTTTTATAGAATGATTGTTATTCCTCATTGAGACGTAGTCTCACGTTAGTAGTACAATCAGATGTGGATGCAGGTTTTAGTAAGGACCGGCGTGAGGAAGTGGTGATGAAGATTGAAGATTAGAGTTTTTAGTTTGTTGCCCAGTGACATGTCAAAGTCATTATGACTATGTATTTTAGTTTTGATGTAAAAATGTACTTTATTAGAAGAAATGAGTTTGTATAAAGAGATTCGCAAAGTTTTAAAATTATGATTTAAAGAGATGTATGAGATTTTGTTTATTCCGTTACACATATAATAGTTAGACACGTATAATTGTTATATGTGATGTAACCTAGTAGGGGTATTACAATATTGCTAAATCAATTTCCATTTTTTTAATAATGTAGTTGAGATTTCTACGCATCCAAACACATCCTTGCAAATTGTTATTGCATAAAAACTATCGGAAATAAAATTTTGATATTTTAACCTCACGAAGTTGGGTCTAGTGGAGCATGGTAGGATCTCGTATTTGACAGGTCACGGGTTTGAGGCCTCACTGGTCTCCTTGGTAAGAGATAAATGCAAATCCATTTTGAAGTGCTCATAGAGCCCTAGAGGTTTTCCATACATTTAATTGAGACACCACCTCCTTATCCTAAATTTGTTTTCACAAAAAAAAAATAAAAATAAAATTTTGACATGTTAATGTAAGTTGAGCACGTACTCCCTCTGGTCTCTATTATAAGCAAAAATTGAATAAAATACATATATTAAGATAACTAGTTAATTTCATTTAATATCGTTAATCTTATTTAAAAAGTTAAACTTGTTACCTAAATTATCCTTCATCTTATTTATTAAACTTGTGCCGTTGGGAATAAAATGAGTGAAGCAATTAGCTAGTTTCAAAGAAGGAAAGCTACAACCTTTCCATTAAGGCACTTCACACAGAGTCACAAACTCTTTCTCTTCAGCATCAGCTTCAACATGAAAACCACAAACCAAGTAAGCAAAGAAGAAGAAGGGATAGGAGAAGAGGTGGTGGTTCAACAAGAAGAATCTCACCCTTACGCCTTTCATGTTTCTGACCCACAAAATTTGGCTAACCTTAATTGGAGAGACCTTATCAGTTTTAGCTGGAAGAATGCAAATTATAGAAGAACTGTCATTGCATGCTTTATACAAGCAGTCTACTTACTAGAACTTGATAGACAGGAGAAACGAACACAAGAAAATGCTCTAGCTCCAAATTGGTGGATCCTTTTCAAGTACAAGCTCACAAAAACATTGATTGATGGAAGAGATGGATCCATTTTTGGTGCAATATTTGAATGGGATCGGTCTGCAACAATGGCTGACTTAGTGTTAATTAGACCAAGTGGTGCCCCAAGAGCTGTTTTAGCTTTAAGGGGAACAATACTCAAAAACCCTACATAAAATACAACAAATAACACATTTTCAGTAGCGTTTTAATGAGAAACGCTATTTAAAAGGAGACAGAAGACTTTTAATAGCGCTTCCTTAAGAAAACGCTATTTAAGGTTCAGCCTAAGATAGCGCTTTCTTAAGCAAACGCTATTTATTCCTAATGGATAAGAATGGATAGCGCATTCTCAGAAAAATGCTATCTAAGTATAAGAATTGACAACACTTCTTTTAGAAAACTCTACCTATTCCTTAAGTATTTCTCTAAAAAACTGTTCCTACCCACGCAAAATTTTCCTTCGTTCTCAAATTCACGCAGCCTCCCTTCTACGGCACCTGTGTTTCCCTCGTTCCCAAAACCCTACCCTGCTCGCGACTTCCAGTTTTGTGTCGCCCGTGTTTCCCTCCGCCGCGCCTAGCTTCCACTGCTCGCGACTTGCCTCCCTTCATCGCGCCTTCCACTGCTCACGACCGTGTCTCCCTCCGCTGCACGTCGAGTCGAACCAGAGCAGATCACCACACTCGCGCCGTCTCTCACCACCACCACACAACCGCGCGCCGTCTCTCGCCACCACCATCACACACGTTTGCGCCTTCTCCAGGTAATCCTTCACTCACTTGCTTCTTCGCTCAGGTAATATTACTTTCGCTGCTTTAAGCTTGACAACCACTCTTTCAAGTTGAAGCTTAAAGCAATCAAAGCTTCAACATATCGAATCAACAGAAACAGTGAGTTGATTCTTGGTCTTGCCCATATATGGTGTTCAAAAACCAACACATTCATCTTTCCTTGGGGTGAAGCAACCATTACGTTGGAAGATATCAATGTTTATGGGGATTACTCTATTCATGGAGGCCCTATTTTTATCCCTCTTGAGACCCAAAAGCAAAAAGAAACAAAAAAAGCTAGTTGCAGCAAGAAGGATCTTTAATAGCACTAAATCAAGAAAGGTGATGCATAAGCCATGGATGGTGTATTTCATGAAGAATGAAAGCCAAGTGGAGCATGAGGCATTCTTGTCTTTGTGGTTATCAAGGTTTGTGTTCCCTTCTAATTCACGTAACACAATTTCTAAATGTGTTTTCCCTATTGCCATAAATCTTGCTAGAGGGACTAGAATAGCTTTAACACCTGCTGTTTTAGCAAGCATTTATAGGGACTTGACTTTGTTGAACAATAGCATTATTGGAATTGCTACTTCTTCAACCAAGTTGGGGGGAGTTACCCTTTGTGTTCCTTTTCAGTTGATACAAATATGGGCCTTGGAGAGATTTCAAGCACTGCAGCCACACTCTCATGCAAATGCACAGAGCCAACCAAGAATGGCTAGATGGCATAAAGTAAAAATGCCAAAAATTAAAAACTTGAAATTTATTTTGGATTCTGCTTTAGCTAGAAATTTCTTTCTGTGGCAACCATTTAAGAAATCAACTTTCCTTAGGCTCTACAATGAAGAAGGCAAATGGGAATGTGGTGATCCTTCTATAATCCTCTGCTTCAGGGTCTCTGAGTTGGTTGGTATGGGGTGTAAAGAGCAGTATCTGCCACATCGTGTTGCTATGCAATTTAGGTTGGATCAAGATATTCCAAATAAGGTTGCTTTTAGCCACAAAGATCCTTGGAAAAAGTATAGCCAGCTAGTAGAGGATAGAAATTTGTGCAAAGCATTATGCGCCCGCCAGTGCCAACCAAATGTTACTTCTAAGTACTATGATTGATGGAATCAATCAAAAGACTCAAAACCTGGCAAGGAAGGAGATGGAACAATGGATTTTGATCATTGTGTGATAAGCATATGCAGCTCAGAAAATTTGTCACCAGCTTCATCTGTACAGGTAGATATTGGTGATGAAGGAGGATCCTATGGTCCACCTCCTGGTTTTACTTCAAAGTTTCAGAAGAGAGATCATCAAATAAGGGATTTTGACCAAGAGGGTGAGTTGTTAGTTGATGAAGTATTGAGTTTTGCTAGTGAAGTTAGGTGCTTTGAGGATGAAGTAGTTGGAATGTCTAGTCCTCAAAATGATGTTCTTCCATCATCAAGTGTAGGTGATGAAACAGCTACATCAATGATTATTGGTGGAGTTAACAGTTTTGTTAAAAGTAATGATGTGCTTAGAGGATCAAAAAGTAGCATGGAAGATGGTCAAACAGAAGATGTTGTTGGGGGAGCAATAAAAGCTAAGGATGATGGGAAAGAAGCCAGAAGGAAGAGTCCATTTTATGATACAAATTGGGTTGATGATATTGAAGGGGAAGGTGCTAGTCCTTGTATAGTAGAAGACATGGCATCTAATATTGAAAACCGGATCAGGAAACTTGAAAGAGTGGTTGTCAAGCTTAAAGCAGCGAAATTTGGCCCTAAGGTCAAACTCAACACTAATTGATGGTACTAGTGTTGAAGCTATGAAGCACGGGTACAAGATAATTTTTTTGTAAACCACTTCATATTGTCACTTTTGATGAGGAATTTGCAAAAGATTTAACAAGTTAGGCCAGAACCAATGCAACCATGATATTGCTGTTACAAATTCCATTGGCCAAAAAAGGAGGGGTGTATTATGCCCAGCCATAAATTGTTGGTCTGGAGTGGCACCATTGGCCATAGCCTTGGACAATGATGCTTAATTTTATTCAGTTTTAGTTTGAAAAACAATCGACAGAAAAAATGTGTGGTTGTTTAATGATATAAAACCAAGTCTCTGCTTAGAGATTTCTGGTAATTTGGTTTATGAATAATGCGTGCTGCATACGTGTGTAGAATGGCTATAGATAAGCTTAGAATTTGAGGGATTCTTCTGATTTATCGATCTTGACAGTGAAGTTAACTCCAACAATATACAACATTATACTTTGAAGTGTATGGGTTAGAGATGAGTATTGAAACTTGGAGGACTAGACCTTGTTTTCTTTCCATATGACTATCACTGTATCTCTTTAAATTTATTTTCACCATTTACTCTGAAAAATATGGTGTTAAATAGGCCTTATATCCTTCCTAATTAGTTATTCTAGATAGATAGATCAGACTTCATTGAGTTTCTATTATTTCATTAAGCTTCTATTAGAAAAAAGACTTTAGTTGATGTTTTTGTTGTGACCATAAAACTATCCTTCTGGCTTGAATTTAAACTTGGGGATTACGAAAAATAACTTTCATTGGATGGGGTGTTTTACTAGGAATAACAATTTTTAAACCCCATTAAAAGGGTAAACGGTAATCATCACCTTTGTTATGCGATAGTTGACAGTGAAACCAAGAAAAATTGAAAATGCTTCCACACCTCATTGTCACATACCCACTTTACATGTCAACTAGGCACTTATAACACTTTAACAAAAATCATCTAAGATATGGATCAACTTCAATGACAGATTGAAAATTCAAGGACTATTTTAAACGTTTATTGTCTTTTACATTCCCAAAGTTATTCAGGGTATGCTTTATACATGCTAATTAGTGCCAGAGATAGTTGCACTCTTGTCGATATTCATTAGCACAATCTAATGAGATATTAATTGTGCAACTTGACTAGCTGATGGATTTTAGTCTGTAGTAGTGTATTCATACTGGTATTTCATTTAGGAAGAAATAAAGAAACTAACAATTTTGGATTCTCTCAGGTACGTCTGTCAATCAACTCTCTCTGTTGTTCAAGCTGCTCGACTTCACTCTAGTACGTTTTACCACTTGTTATTCCCCTTTGTTTTATTTAAACCTTTAGTTGTATAATTAGACATGTTTTTTTTATCGGTATAAACATGCATTAACCTTCGTTTCATGTTCAAACTCAAAATAATTATGGTAGATCGTAAAAATATGGATCAGAAGTGGATGTTTGCCAATCGTTTGTCAAAGGAATATAAGGACGAAGTGCAAGATTTTATTAGGTTTGCAGTTGAGCATGCAAAAAACCCTAGTAGAATCATATGTCCTTGTTTAAGTTGTTGTTATACAAGACGAGTTAGTGTAGCTGAGTTGGAAGGACATTTAGTATGCAATGGAATTGATCAAAGTTATACCTATTGGACAAAGCATGATGAGACTATAGGTGAATCTAGTGATATGGGGAATAGTGGGAGATGTGCGTCAGATGACACCGATATAAATACATATGATGCCGATTGTTTTGAAGAGATGGTAAACACGGTTGAAGAAGATCTTCGTGATTGTCCTCGAATGTTTGAGAAGTTGGTAAGTGATTCTGAGAAACCGTTGTATGAGGGTTGTACTAAATTCACAAGATTGTCAGCGATGCTAAAGTTGTATAACTTGAAATCGGGGAATGGATGGACTGATAAGAGCTTTACGGACTTACTTACACTATTGAAAGATATGTTGCCGGAGGATAATGTGCTTCCTAGTCGGACATATGAGGCTAAACAAATGTTATGCTCTATTGGCATGAGCTATGAGAGGATACACACTTGTCCTAATGATTGCATTTTATTTCGAAATGAATATGCATCATTAAATACGTGTCCTAAATGTAATGCCTCACGATATAAGAAGAAAGAATCGGCTCCAGAGAAGGTACTATGGTATTTCCCCATAATTCCCAGATTTAGGCGCATGTACCGTAGTTTAGAAGATGCAAGACACTTGACATAGCATGAGGATGAAAGGATTAAAGATGGCATGCTACGACACCCGGCAGATTCTCCTCAATGGAAAAGAATTGATCATGATTTTCTTGATTTCGGGCAAGAACCAAGAAATCTGCGACTTGCATTGTCTACTGACGGATTTAATCCGCATGGTGTTCAGAGTAGCTCTCACAGTACATGGCCTGTGATTTTGGTGATTTATAACCTACCTCCATGGCTATGCATGAAGCGCAAATACATGATGTTGTCTATGTTAATTTCTGGGCCCAAACAACCAGGAAATGATATCGACATATACTTGGCTCCTTTAATTGAAGACTTGAAGCAAATGTGGGAGACCGGTGTAGAGGTGTATGATGGGTATAGAGAAGAAGGTTTCACCCTAAAGACCATGATCTTCGGCACAATTAATGATTTTCCGGCATATGGTAATTTATCAGGATACAGTAGCAAAGGTCAGTGTGCATGCCCTAGCTATATGTGAAGATAATACGAATTGGATGCGGTTGGAGCATGGCAAGAAGAATGTCTTCCTTGGGCATCGTATATTTTTGCATTCAAGTCATCATTACCGGTCGTGGAGAAAGGCATTCAATGGGAATACAGAAGAACGTGTAGCTCCTTTACCGTTGTCGGGTGCGCAACTGTTTGAAAAAGTACAAGATTTGAGTATTGAATTTGGGAAACCTTTGACGAGAGAACTTGTCACTCGAGGGTGGAAGAAAAGGTCGATTTTCTTTGAGCTGCCATATTGGAAGTCATTATACGTAAGACACTTCATTGATGTAATGCATGTTGAAAAAAATGTATTTGATAGTGTCATTGGTACCTTACTCAATGTGCCAGGGAAGACCAAAGATGGCATTAATGCAAGGCTGGATTTGGTTAGTATGGGATTGAGACGAGAATTGGGACCGGTAAAGAAGGGGAAAAATACATATTTACCTCCAGCTGCTCATACTCTATCTAGAAAAGAGAAAATTGTTTTTTGTAAGTTTCTTCATGGAGTTAAGGTTCCAGAGGGGTACTCTTCAAACATTATGAACCTCGTATCGATGAAAGACCTTAAGTTAAAGGGTCTAAAGTCACATGACTGTCATGTTCTCATGGAGAATTTGCTACCCATCGGTATACGGTCCATTTTACCTAACAAAGTGTGGCATACCTTAACTAAACTTTCTTTCTTCTTCAAGGCAATTTGCAGTAGAGTGATTGACCCTGGAAAGTTGCCAGCATTGCAAAGAGAAATCGTTATGACTTTGTGTGAGCTAGAGATGTATTTCCCACCTTCATTCTTTGACATCATGGTCCATCTGACTGTACATCTGGTTAGAGAGACACAATTGTGTGGACCAGCTTATATGAGATGGATGTACCCGTTTGAGCGTTATATGAAGATATTAAAAGGCTATGTTAAAAACCAGTCACGACCAGAGGGTTGTATTGTTGAACGGTACATAGTCAAAGAAGCTGTTGAATTTTGTACAGACTACCTATCCAATGTTGAATATTCTGTAGGGCTGCCAAAGTCTCGTCACGCAGGAAGAAGCGCAGGGCAAGGGATTTCTGGAACTGAAATATTAACTATACGAAGGAAAGAATGGGAGCAAGCACACTTGTATATTCTACAGAACGCCGATGAGGTAGAGTCATATGTTGTAAAACACAAGGACATACTTAAGAGTTCATACCCAAATAAGAGTCAAAATTGGTTAACAAGAGAGCATAATCGATGTTTTATAACTTGGCTAAAAGATCAGATTTCTAAAGAGTTTGTTGTAAATCCTTCCTCGATTTCAGAAAGATTGAGATGGTTAGCGAAAGGTCCAACTATACATGTTTTCTCTTACACCGATTATTTGATGAACAGGTACACATTCTATACAAAAGAACAAGATGATCGGAGTACAATGCAAAATAGCGGGGTGATTCTTGTAGCCGAATCCTTGCATATCTCAAGTGCGAAAGACAGAAACCCTATATTCGCGAATATGTCATACTTCGGGGTCATTGAACGCATATGGGAGTTGGATTACACAATGTTTCGAGTGCCTGTGTTCCAATGTAACTGGGTTGACAACAATAACGGTGTACAAATGGATGAGTTCAGGTTCATGCGTGTGGATTTCAATAAGGTGGGTTATAAAGATGAGCCTTTTATTTTACCATCGCAAGCTCAACAAGTGTTCTATGTCACCGATCCAACTGATACGAATTGGTCCATTGTTCTATTGACTAACAAAAAAATTGTTAACGAGATTGATGATAAAGCACATGAAGATGCTAATATTGAGGATGACCCTTTCTTTGGAGTGTCACAATCACATGTGGCTAATCCAACTAGAGAGGATGATATGTATATTAGAAATGATCATGACGAGGGGCATTGGTTCCTTCCAATATTTCGTACCAATAAGGGACGCGCAAGTATCAATCCAACAAGGAAAAGGAAAATATTGACTTAAAACATGTATGTAAGGATTGTGTTTTTTTAATTTCTTGGACATTTAAATTTATATTCATGAATTTCTCTAAGTAAACTTGTATGATTATGAACTGAAGTTTTTTACTTGTGTGTTTAATTTGGTACAGGTAAATGGCATCTCCTAGTGATCATGATAGTGCTGAGGATCATGATAGTGCTGAGGAGGCCACACGAAAGGTGAGGCGTCGTGGGCCAACTTTTAAGATGAAGATTATCCGCCAGAGGAGTAAATGAGGACCTAAAATTATGGTAAAATACTTACTAATTAATCTATTTAATTGTTTCATTCTATTAATTGTTTGTTATCTAAATTTATACACTTAGTCAATTTTTTTTAGGTTAAATGGAATGTTAGGGGTTAGCCCATTGGTAGAAATGGTAGAGACTTGATTAGTTACATTGGGTCCAAAGTGCGGCAAACAGTCCCTATTACTTGCAATAGTTGGAGGATTCGAGCTTTGAACAATCTCAAAGATGAGATCTGGCGTGATGTACAGGTAAATTAATTAACAAGAGTTAGTTATATTGTTTCTTAATGATGTAGACATACTTATACTCTGAGATTTTATTTATATTGTCGTTGAAGATGACTTTTGTGGTTGATGAGACCCGGCGGAGTACTCTAATTCAGCATGCCGGAAAAATGCACCGGACATTTCGAACTAACTTGACGAGAGAGTACCTTAGAGACGACAACGGGAATGTCAGACGTGAGCCTCCACCAGAATATAAAGATTTTATAAGCATGGAAGATTGGATAGCTTTTGTAGCAAAACGCACGGAAGATGAGGAATTTCTGGTATGTATCCTTAGAACTTGTATACATAGATCTTAACATGCTGGTTTGTTTGGCTTTTAAGAAATGGTATAATTTTAAAATAAGAAAAGTTTGATCCTATGCATTTATTAGACTTGATAATCAAGAAAACAAGAACTACGAAGTGGTTGAAAAGGAAAATTAATTAAGAAAAGCATTATCATTATTAACTTGTACAACTTGCATGAAGAAAGTGCTGGGGAACGAACCCACTGTACATGTGCAATGTGAATATTCAACACTCAGTCTTTGTGTTATTAATTATATGCCTTTCTGATTATACACATTTACTAGCACTGCATGCAACTATTCAGAGTTCAGACCTTTTGAGCGTGACAAAGGTCAGATTGATATATTTATGTGTCTATATAGAGAATAAGCGAAGAAAATCGACAGAGAGCGTTAAAACCTGACTACCCTTTCAAAGGAGGGGTTAAGGGGTATGCTGGCATTGAGGAAGATATGGTATTTATAATATCCTTAATTATAACTTGGTTTATTTAACACGTTTTGGTTTTTTTCTTAGTAAGATGATGAGTTTTAATTTGTTTGTTTAAATGTACAGCTATTGGAGGCGGGTGGAGATCCAGAAGTTGATTCAATTGAACGTCATATTTTGTGGATGGAAGGCTGTAAAAACGAGGAGGGTGTGATTGACCATCCCCCCACTAGGGAAGTGACTGAAAGAATTGTAAGTATGATAGCATTAATTAACATTTTCAATTGTAATTTTCTTATGATAATTATGTTTAACATCTTTGTCAATAATATGTGTTTCAGGAGACCCTAACACAGGCTGTATCACAGGGGGATATAACAGATTGTGGTGGTCGCGAAGATATCCTAGCCCAAGCCTTACCTGCTAGAGAGTATTCTGGTCGCTATATGGGTGTGGGTTTTGGTGTCACTCAGAAAACTATCTTCGGATCACGAAAGCGTGCAAAACAAGAAGAAACAATAGAATTGAGGAGGATGGTCACCCAAATGTTTAAAGAAGTCCAGGAATTGAAAAACAACAAGCAGGATAAGGAACCAGTGGAGGGGCATGAGCCTGATTTACCTTCCCCTAACCCTACCTCTACCCCATATAGTGCTAGAGATAGTTGCACTCTTGTGCCACCCGAGGCAATAATCGTTACATTAATCGCTTTCTTTACCTGTACATATTGGATTGACAGTTTACATATTAATATTTTTGTTTATCATTGGTTTAGGGCAATAATATGTGTAACCTATATTTGGCAAGCCCAACTCATCGCTTGGTCACTAGGGGGACGATCTATAATGAATCAGGTGGCACACTACACAACCTACCAATACCTGCAGGTCATGTAAAAGTTGTGGTTGAGTTTGTAATTGAGGGCGATGTACCATTGCCTGTACCACTCGTGAATGCAGATGTGATGACAGTGGAACAAGCGATAGGTACCTATGTGGCATGGCCAAGCCACCTCGTAGTAGTAAGTGATCCATTATCATTTACTCCATATATTTATTAAATTAGGTGGTCACTAACTAATTAATGTGTTGCAATGAAAAAAATGTAGATACCCTCAAAATCCAAAGTCAAGGACAAGGGCAAAGTGCCAGAGCACAAAGCTAGCAAGAATGTGGGCAAACCCCAACCTTCCCCTAGACCTCCGATAGTTGGCAAGGAGCAAACAAAATGGTCAGTTACATCCCCATTAAAGAACAAGAGCAAACATCAGCCTTCCCAGCCTCCTATAACTCATGGTAGTGCAGATTTTCTAACCTTTCTTAGAGTCCATGTGTTAACAACGATGGCAGATAGAGGAAACATTGCCATACCAACGGAGCCAGAAATTATGGGTTATGAGCACACATTAGAGCTCGGTGGTGAAGGTTCCGAGATTGGAGAAATTCTTAATCATGAATGGTTATCACAAACTGTTATTAGCGTATATCTCAGGTACTACATCAAACTTTGAAGTATACAACCTATACAACTTTGAAGTATATCACATACTGTTTTTAGCGTATATCTCAAGTGTTTTAAATATTGATAATGATCTCTGGTGGTTATCTTTTTTGAATGCTAAGAATTGAGTTTGATGAGAAGTGTTGTCCTGCTTTTCATTTTCAGTTTTTCTCTTTTTCATTTCTTTGTATACATGTTTTAATTTAAGGTACCTGTACCGTGAGATACTGATCCCAGAAGAACGGACTCGGAGGTTGGTGTTTCCATGCCCACAGTGAACACATATGCACTTTGACTCTGTGGAAATAAAAGAGTATATAGCTGAATGCTTGGCATTGGCAAAGCCAGAGGATGAGACCTTGTTTTTGTCACCTTGCAATGTAGTGTGAGTCATTTACTTTAATTAACGATAGTAACTTTTATGAAATGTGATTAGCTGCTTAAGATTTCCTAACTGACCACATTTTTGTAGGGGTCATTGGGTATTGTTAGTGATCAATCCCAAAGAGGACACAGTGTACTATTTAGATCCCTTGCATATGCATTTTAACAATCACAAAAAAATGAGGGATACGTACAATCAGTAAGTATATATTTGCATTTATTGTTATCTTCATATATATGATGGTTCGAAACCTTTACTTCAATGAAATTGTTTGATTTTGCACTCAGGGCTTTGCTAATTCATCGAGGATTACATGGAGGCAAGTCTCGAATTTCTAAATCATCCAGGACGACTAAACGGATATCTATAATGGTATTTACGAAAATCCTTATGCAATTTTTTAATTTAAATTAAAAAATTAAAAGACTTAATTTATTATTTTTGGTTTTATAGTGCCCCCGTCAACCGAATGACAACGACTGTGGCTACTACGTTCTGAAATTTATCAAGGATATCATCATTCAAAACCAAATGCAAATCCCAACCACGGTATTTAATTTCTGTTCTAGCTTATATAATTTAGTAACTCAGATTTAGTCATTCTAATTTAATTTGATTTAATTTTGATTTTGAAGTATTTTCCTGAATGTAAATGCATCACATACTCTGACGATCAACTTACTCAACTTAAAGACGAGTGGTGTCGTTATGTGGTTATGAAATTTATCAACAATTAAAGGGTACGACATACTCTGATATTATGCTAGCTAGTGTCTCTCCTATATTATTAGACTTGTGTGTATGTGCAAGTGATCTGTATGTGTATCTTATGCAGACCGACAACAAAGACTTTGTGCGATCAAGCAGAAGATGGAAGCAGCATGCACAAATTGTTTATAATTACTAGTGTGTTGATTAGCTTGTATACATTATTAGTATGCATGGTTATTATCTAGTGTAGGTTAGCGACCTTTTGGTTTATGGACTTAAATAGTAGAATTGGTTATGTGTAAGCGTTACTGTGAATTGTGTTAAGGTATACTACTTAATTAATTGGTTATATGTATGATCTTGATATTTGGTTTGGTTTATATATATATATATATATATGCTTACCAATATTATATGTAAGCATTGTACATTATACATGTGTATGTGTGTGATGTACCTAATGCAGTGTTATTGTGAATTGATGAGGAATGGTTGTGCAGGTGGGAAATGTAGAAAAACAGTGAATAATGAAAAAGGGGGGGGGATAGGTAGCGCTTTCTTGAAAAAACGCTGCCTAAAATGACAAATAGATAGCGCTTCCTTGAGAATTGCAAACTTAGGACATCGCTTCCTTGAGAAAGCGCTGTCTAAAGTATGTAATAGATTCTCTTATTACCAACTTTAGACAGCGTTTTATCAAGAAAGTGCTACCTATTCCTACTTTCAATAGCATTTTTTTAAGTGCTGTACTGGCCGAGGTTATTAACCCGGCCACCGAGCTCAAGTACCCGGCCCAGTCCGGAAATTAAGGATAATAAATCAAAGATCATTTAAAAAAAGGAATAAGATATTGATATTAAATCCTGATATTATCTAAAATAACCTTATCTGGTTAAAAGAGATAATATCCCTTAAATTAAGGAATCATATCTCAAAAGAGATATCAAGAGACAAATCATATCTCAAAAGAGATATTAAGAGATAAATCAAATCTCTGAAAGATATTAAGAGATAAATCAGATCTCTAAGAGATAGGGGAATCCCATTATAAAAGGAGGAGTACCCCTCATAAGAAACTCACTTTTCACTGAATCCCGGTAGCTCTCCCTTAAGCGTGTTAGAGGAACTAGTGTCGACCAAGAGACTCTCAGACAGTCCTTGCTCCCTAGTACTCGTCCGATACAAAATTAAGGGATCGAGATCACCGCCCCGCCAAGGGTTGAACTTAGAACTACGTCTGGCTTTGATTCCCACTGGGATACGTAGGACCGGAATATCACATTCTGTCAAGCCAAAATCTAAAACAATCCCCTTGGTTTAACGTTCTATGGCGAGATTCCGACAAAACGGATCTTGGCAGGAACATTTGGCGCCCACCGTGGGGCCGGGTAAAACTATTCCCTGGCCACACATTACCAAAACGGAACCCCAACCCATTTACACCTCCGTTAAAGCATTTGCTCCCGCCACCATCGTCAATCTTGGACCTGGCTTCGATTTCCTTGGTTGCGCCTCAGAGTGGACCCGCATGTTCACCCCGGCGAGATATCCGTATCTGATATCTCCCACCAACTACTACGACGTACTCGCTCAGAACGAGTTCCAGCGCAAGAAGCCAGGGGTTAGAGACCCTCACGTCTTCCTCAAAATCCTCAATGGCACTAAGGCGAAGAAGAACCCATGCCCCCAGACCGGCACCTGAATCCTCCGGCGTCGACGATGTCAGCCGTGAAGAATGCGGGTCTGGTGACTGCCCGACCGAGTTGCTTCTGTGCGACAAATGTGTGCGAGGGTACCACCTGTTCTGCCTCAGCCCTGACCCAGGCAAGAGCAGAAGCAGCTCCTACATACAACTGACTCTCACTCTGACTTCACATCCCGAGCACCGTGACGGGTGAGAGGCCCCCGCCGCCGCCACCGACGAGGACACCAGAGCTCAAGTTGCTCCCATCGTCAAGCTCGAGGAGTTCGCTATTACCACCAGTGAAGAGGAAGAAGATCCTATCCTCGATCTGAAATCGAAGATTTATCGGTTCGACAAGAATGAGAGCCAGTGGAGGGAGAGAGACGTTGGCACCGTCAAGTTTCTGAAGCATAAGGTAACCGGCAAGGTTAGGCTTCTCATGAGGCAATCCAAGAATCTCAAGATCTGCGCTAATCATCTCATTTTACCTACAATGAATGTGCAAGAGCATGCTGGGAACGAGAAATCTTGCGTTTGGCATGCTAAGGACTTTGCTGATGGCAAACTCAAGGATGAGCTTTTCTGCATTCGTTTCCCTGCTATTGAAAAGTGAATTGAACAGTTTGAACTTTGAAGATTGTGTTCACTATCCTATGTGCTGGAAAATTTAATTATAATATCTGGAACCACTGATGCCGTCAACGGCCCCTTTCTATGCCGTGGCAACATCAACACCACCATGTGCCAACAGTGTGTCGCCGCCGCTGCCAAAGAGATAATAAACCGCTGCCCCAACCAAACCGAGGCCATCATATGGTACAAGCATGGAGAGCTTTAAGAAATCCTTTGTCATTATTCTTTTCCTTTTACTTTTTGGTCTCTGCATCCCTTGATAAAACAGAGAACCAGAAGAGCACTTACATAGTCCAGGTGGACAAATCCAAAATGCCAACAAGCTTCGAGCACCACTCTGTCTGATTAACAGCCGAAGAAGCACGCTCTCCCTTCGTCAAAAGGTTTTAAATTGGAATGTTGATACCCAACCTAATCGCCAAGCCCTTCTGAGGGCTCCTACTTCACGCCGAGATCTGGTTGTACCGATTACTCGGTTGAGTTCCGGCTCCCGACTACTCGGTTGAGCTCCGGCCAGCACAGCTCGGCCTCGGAGCTCGGCCACCACAGCTCGGCCTCGGAGCTCGGTCAGCACAGCTCGACCTCGGAGCTCGGCCATCACAGCTCGGCCTCGGATCTCGACCAGCACAACTAGAAGAGCTCTACCATATGGACTTGAGAGAATGCCTAAATCAGAGGCCGCGAAATTCTTAGGTGATATTGTTCTTTAAATCTAGTTTAAATCTAATATGATTCGATATGTTTTGCTCCACGCATTTAATGTTGTGTTATGTAGCATCATATCATGTTATTTATTTGTGCAAAGTGATGCTCGGCTGATACCACTCCCAGAGCTCGACCATAGCAACTTCAGGGAATGCCTAGATCAGAGGCCGCAAAGTGCCCAAGTGATATTATTCCTTAAATCTAGCTTAAAACTAATATGTTTTGGTATGTTTTACTCCACGCCTTTAATGTTGTGTTATGTAGCATCATATCAAGTTATTTATTTGAGCAAAGTGATGCTCGACTGATACCACTCCCAGAGTCACAAGATTTGCGGCTACAAAGTGATTGAGCTCCGGCTCCCGAAAGATCAAGCTCTCCCTTGGAAAATAAAATTCCATCGGCTTCAGCACTCAGACACCACACTTGACTCCTAAGCAGGAGATGAAGCCTAAGCAGGCACTTGACTCCTAAGCAGGAGATGAAGCCTAAACAGGCACTTGACTCCTAAGCAGGAGATGAAGCCTAAGCAGGCACTTGACTCCTAAGCAGGAGATGAAGCCTAAACAGGCACTTGACTCCTAAGCAGGAGATAAAACCTAAGCAGGTGCTAAACCCTGAAGAAGCCAACCGAAGCCTCTACAGGTACTTGACTCCTAAGCAGGAGGTAAAACCTAAGCAGGTGCTAAACTCTGAGGAGGCCAAACGAAGTCTCTGAAGGTACTTGACTCCTAAGCAGGAGCTAAAACCTAAGGAGGTGCTAAACCCTGAGGAGGCCAACCGAAGCCTCTACAGGTTAACATTAATCAATCCGGGTTAACATACCGAATCCATAAAAACGTTAGAAAATTTACAAAAAACAAAAAGATTCACAACTAAAATAAGAAATTTCATTAAGATAAAAGGGGAAAGTCCCCAAATACATAAAAGATTGCGCAACAACAATATCACCTAAACTACTATCACAACTTCGGGACTCGAGGTCCACCTCGGCATTAGGAGCAGTGATGTCAATCTGTCCAGGCGGGCCCGCTCCACCTTCACCTTCGGGTCCCTCCTCGGCCGCTTTCCCATCTCCCTCTTCCCCGTGAGATATGACCTCCTCATCCTCCAGCTCGGACAGCGGAACTAGGATTCCATCTCGGGTAAAATCCTTGTCCACGTCAGTACAGGAGAAGTCTGCATTCCGATGGAAATGCCGAAGCTTCTTCACGGCTCGGGAAAAGCCATTAACATGCTCCCTCATGATTGAAGTCTCAGCTTCAGCTAGATCAGCACGGAGCCTCAGATTCTCCTCATTCTCGGATTCCAGCAACTTTCACAACTCAAGACTGGCTTCCTTCTCGGCTTGAAGCCCCTCCACGACCTTCTGAAGGTTGAGCCGGTCGGTTCTTTCCATTACCAGCTCGGCCATAAGGGTAGTATGGCCTTTTTTCAGCTCTACCTTTTGGGCTTTCAATTGCCCAATTAGCCGAGCTTGCTCTTCACACTTTGCCATGGCTTTTTCAAGCTCATCCCCAGTGCGCAAAGTTCGGGCAGCTTCCGCCTTCATACTTTTCATTATTAGAAAGCTCGTGGCTCGAAAACCAGGTAATGGAGGAGACTCAGAAGAGCGTAAGCAACCGCAGCTTTCCTGCTCGCATCATGGACCAATTCTAATAAAGGCCGAGCATATGCTGGCTTAACAACTAGAGAACCCACTATATGGCCAGAGTTAAAATTGTCTAGCTAGGAACAAAGGGCAGAAGCCCAGAAAGTCGAGGTCGAGCATTGCCCCCTCACACCAAAAAGCCGAGGTCGAGCCATGCTCCCTCGCACTACGCACTGGGAAAAGTCGAAGTCGAACAATGTTTCCCTCCTCGCAATAAAAATCCTAGGCCAAGCACAGCATCTTCGCACCAAGATAAAGTCCACAGTAGATCATGCATGTTAGAGACCCAGGATTCGAGGGAAATCCTGGTAGTGTTCAATCAAATAAGCCGGAATCCCAAGTACGATTGGGCTCCGCGCAAAAAGTCCGAGCAGTGCTTGGCCAAGCAAGACAATAACCCAAGAAAGGCTTGGCTCTACAAAAAACAGATTCCGAGCAATGCTCTCGCGAATCATAGTCCGAAGTCCTCGGCACCAAAAGCGTGTTAAGATGCGGGTTGACATTTAAGCTCTTTCGCTTATTTCAAGCTCGGAGCTTGGGGGGGCCAGTAGGGATAAAGGAATGATATTCTCGGAAATTTCAGAGAAAGGATATCCCTTAGCCTACAGCTCAAAGAACTTGTATGAAAAATATTTTCTCATACAAATTGGAGAGGATATTAGGAAAGTTTATTCTAAGACACACCTTCAAGATCGGGAAAAATAATTCGAGGTCAAGTTGCAAAGTTAGTGGGTATTTCAAAATCCACCAAAAGGTTATGAGCTACTCGAAGAAAATGTTAAGAGCTCCCAAGAACTTCAAAGACCAAGCTACATTCGGCAAAGGGCAAGTCAAATTCAAACTCTCAAGATAAGCATCCTGAAAGCATCAAAAGTTAAAGGATGAAATACAAGCACCGAGGTAAATTCCTAATGACCGAGTTTGAACTTGACTCTTCAAAAGATCGGTTCAAACCTGAACCACTGCTAAGTCGAATCTCAGCTACCAGCTTCTAAACAAAGGTAAGATTGAAGTATCTTATGTTCAGAGCATGTTACTGGCCGAGATGTGAACCTCAACCACTAAACTCGAGTGTTGCCCGAGAGATATTAACCGAAGTAAGAGGATCTATGCAAATCCAGTACCTTATCAACACCAAGGACAAGCTCAGCTTCATTCATAAAACTCTTTCGCTTATTCTGAGCTCAAAGCTTGGAGAGCTTATATACTGATCGAGATGTTAAACTCGGTCACTGAGCCCACCAAACTAAAATATTGGATGAGAAATGAAGCTAGATCTCCAAACCCAAACAATCAAAGGGAAATGATTACTAGGCTCGCCCACCGAGCCCGCTGAACTTAAGAATTGACCGAAATGTAAAGCTCGACAACCTGAAACGTGAAGCTCAGGTTCCCTAATGGGTTGAGCTCCGGCTCCCGACCACTCGGTTGAGCTCCGGCTCTTGACTTACCGTTGAGCACGCAACTACAAGCCTTAGAAATGATGCCGTGAAGGCCACGCGTCACACACAGTAACGTCTCTTTTCCATCTCGGGAACCGAGAAAGTATGGCCTTAACAGGAAACGAGTAACCATCCCCACCTCGGCTCAGTACCTCGAAAGCGTCAAGCTCGGTCACCCGAGATGCTCACCGAGTTGGAGGATGTGAACACATATATAAGGTATGAAGCTCGGCCACTCACCTCGCCGAGACGAAAGATTGAAAGGTTCCTAGCCTCGGCTCCTTCGAAAAAGCTTCCGCGTGATCAGCTTGAAGCTTGGGGGGCTTGTGTATGGGCCGAGATACAGAGCTCGGCTAAAACATCATGAAAGCTTCTACGCCTAATCAGCTCAAAGCTTGGGGGGCTTGTGTACTGGCCGAGGTTATTAACCCGGCCACCGAGCTCAAATACCCGGCCCAGTCCGGAAATTAAGGATAATAAATCAAAGATCATTTAATTAAAGAAATAAGATATTGATATTAAATCCTGATATTATCTAAAATAACCTTATCTGGTTAAAAGAGATAATATCCCTTAAATTAAGGAATCATATCTCAAAAGAGATATCAAGAGACAAATCATATCTCAAAAGAGATATTAAGAGATAAATCAAATCTCTGAAAGATATTAAGAGATAAATCAGATCTCTAAGAGATAGGGGAATCCCATTATAAAAGGAGGAGTACCCCTCATAAGAAACTCACTTTTCACTGAATCCCGGTAGCTCTCCCTTAAGCGTGTTAGAGGAACTAGTGTCGACCAAGAGACTCTCAGACAGTCCTTGCTCCCTAGTACTCGTCCGATACAAAATTAAGGGATCGAGATCACCGCCCCGCCAAGGGTTGAACTTAGAACTACGTCTGGCTTTGATTCCCACTGGGATACGTAGGACCGGAATATCACATTCTGTCAAGCCAAAATCTAAAACAATCCCCTTGGTTTAACGTTCTATGGCGAGATTCCGACAAAACGGATCTTGGCAGGAACAAGTGCTATTGAATCTCTCCCACCTTCAGTAGTGGGTGAATAGATAGTGCTTGGAAGTGCTACTAAAGGCCCAAAAAAAATGCTATTAAAGCCTTTTTATGTAGTAGTGAGAAGAAGGGATAGGAGAAGAGGTGGTGGTTCAACAAGAAGAATCTCACCCTTACGCCTTTCATGTTTCTGACCCACGAAATTTGGCTAACCTTAATTGGAGAGACCTTATCAGTTCTAGCTGGAAGAATGCAAATTATAGAAGAACTATCATTGCATGCTTTACACAAGCAGTCTACTTACTAGAACTTGATAGACAGGAGAAACGAACACAAGAAAATGCTCTAGCTCCAAATTGGTGGATCCCCTTCAAGTACAAGCTCACAAAAACATTGATTGATGAAAGAGATGGATCCATTTTTGGTGCAATATTTGAATGGGATCGGTCTGCAGCAATGGCTGATTTAGTGTAATTAGACCAAGTGGTGCCCCAAGAGCTGTTTTAGCTTTAAGGGGAACAATACTCAAAAACCCTACAATGCGAAGATATAACGAAGACGAACTTCGTTTTCTTGCTTGGGAAAGCTTGAAGGGTTCTATCAGGTTCAAAGTGGCTTTGGAGGTACTAAAATCGGTATCCGAATCATATGGAAGCAGCAATGTTTGTATTGCAGGTCATTCCTTAGGTGCTGGGTTTGCTCTTCAAGTTGGAAAGGCATTAGCAAAAGAAGGTATTTATGTGGAGACACATTTATTTAATCCACCTTCTGTTTCATTAGCCATGAGTCTAAGAAATATTGGAGAAAAGACAGAGTTAGTTTGGAAGAGACTTAAATCTCTGCTTCCTTCAAGTAATGAAGAAGGTCGAGTCATCAACAATGATGGAGACAATACATTGGGTGTAGGAGGACTAAAGAGTTGGATACCAAGATTGTCTAGCTTTAAGAATGCAGGTTTTGAGGTGGGAAAATGGGTTCCTCATTTGTATGTAAACAACAGTGACTATATATATATATATCTGTTGCTCTTATACTGACCCTGATGACTCAGGAGAGAAAATTGCTGACAAGGAGAATATTGGTCCAACAAATGGGCAAGTTGCAGCAAAGCTTTTTGTTGTCACCAAGGAAAAGCAGAAGTTTCAAGAAGCTCATGGACTTGAACAATGGTGGTCAAGTGATGCAGAACTTCAGCTGGCTATCCATAACAGTAAACTCATTAGCAGGCATCTAAGATCTTTGTATACGGGTGCTACTCATACCCAAGTAACACAGCGAAAGCCTCGGTTACAATGGTCTTACTCTGATTGATATCATTGATTGTCTGAGAAATGACTTGTTTTCATTATTAATAATACTTTTGCCTGTGTTCATGTCTTGTTAAAAAAAAAATCATTGAAAAAGAAAATTTATATTAAATAAAGGGTATTTTAGAAATAATGTCATTAAATTGGATATAAGTAATTAAATATTTATTTATATATTGAACCAAAAAGTTAAAGACTTTTTTATTTATAATAGAGACCGGAAAGAGTATTGCTTAACCAATTTCCAATTTTTTTCCTTCATAATTTAGGATTTCTATGCATCCACACACATCGATTCTTGCAAATTGTTAATGCATAAATTTTGACATTCTACTCAATTTTTTTATTGATTTAATTATGAGATATATCAGTTGTAGTACATAATTAAGAAACTCATGTGATATTGATTTTCGCCATGTACTGGCCGAGAATGAAAGACCGAGAACTCGTCTATACACTGGACCGACCGAGCTTACCCCGGCTATGGGCCTTAGCCCAAACTCCTCCAAGACCGAGGACATATCAGCACACCGGGCCAGCCGAGGATAAGTACTCGGACTCGCCCCGCCAGGGAAGTACATCCCGGTCCCTCGCGGATCAGTCATAAATGACTGATCCGAAATCACTCCGCATAATCAGGGACCTGATCCTAATATCTCTCCGTATATCTCGGAGCTTGATCCAGAAAGATCTCTATAAATAGGGGGCTTACCCCCTCATTCAGAACTACGTTTGCTTTGATTCCCATTTGGATACGTAGGAGCAGAATCCACATTCTGTCAAGCACAATCCAAAAACACCCTACTAAACCTAGTTCGGCCGAGTATCTCTCATCCGAGGTATTTGGACGGAACATTTGGTGCCGTCTGTGGGAATCGAAGCAAATATTTTCCCATACAACAAAAAAAATGGTGAGGACAAGGAGTGGGAATTGCAGGAGGGAGGAGCAAGGGAATGCCAACAACGGGGATAACGGAGAGCGATCCATAGGCCCAACAGCAATGGCCGACAATCCCATGAGAACAGCCGTCGCGAACGGGAGTAGAGAAGGGAAAGGTCTGTCTCTTCTCACGAGAGAGAGCGCCGACCACTTGAGAATGAGGGGTCTAGGAACTTGCACAGAGAGGGGGGCCCACAACTCCGGGCTTCCCATCATACCAACCGGGCAGAGGAGGAGGGATTTCCTAGGCAGGCCCCATAATTTTCACTCCAGACAAATAGACTTAATGACGGGGCCAGCGTGCGGAAGCCGAGGCATCCCTTCACGAACGCTATCATGGAGGTCCCCCTACCAGTCAACTACAAACCAATCAGCATTGACAAGTATGATGGCACCTCAGACCCCGAGCGCCACTTGGACGCTTTCACCACTCAGATGTACCTCTTTACCGATGACGACGCTGTCATGTGTAAAGTCTTCCCGACCACTCTGAAGGATGCAGCGTTGACCTGGTACACCCAGCTACCCCCAGCGTCGGTAGACTCTTTTGATACATTCGCGGATAAGTTCAGCGCTCAGTTTGCCACGAGCTGGGCCCATCAAAAAACCTCGGCCTCGTTGGTAAACTTCAGGCAAGAAAAGAATGAGTCCCTGCGCGACTTCATGGCCAGATTCAGCAAGGAGGCGGTACTCATCCGCAATCTCAGTGCCGATGTTGCACTACACACCATCCTGACCGGGTTAAGGCCTGGCCTTTTTGCTAGACATTTGGCTCGGAAACCACCAGCCAGTATGGATGAATTGAGAAGAAAAGCTGCGGGGTTCATCAATATGGAGGAAGTTGAAGAGTCGAAGAAAAGGGAGAGAACTGATGATGCTGACAGACGAGAAGGGAGAGAGAAGAGGAGGGCCAGAGGTGATAAACCGAAATTCAAAGGCCCGTCCGAGCATTTCCAGAGGGGACCGAAGTATGAGCATTATACTCCCCTCAACGCAAATCGAGCTCGGGTGTTTGAGGAAGCATACAATGCGGAACTTTTGCAGCTCCCTAATCGTGGCCACACCCCCCAAAACGCTGATCGACAGAAACATTGTCGGTATCATCGCAATTATGGCCATACCACCGAGGAGTGCTGGGTCCTACGGGATAAAATTGAAGAGCTGGTGCAGGCTGGCCACCTCAGTAGTTTTGTTCGGAGAAACCATAACAACGGTGAGCGGCGTGGCAGAAACAGAAGGAGAGAGGGTGACCAAAGCCCGAGGAGGGGTGGCGGTCAACGAAATAATGAGAGAGCAGAAACCAGAGGGGGCCAGAATGAAAGACGGGAAGAGGATAATGTGATTCGGGGCGTGATAAACACCATTTCAGGAGGATTTGCCGGGGGCGGCACAACAAGTTCAGCTCGGAGAAGACACTTGCGGGCCATCCGAGCTGTCAACTCGGTATCCGGCAAGCCTCCCAGAAGTTCCCCACCTATTATCTTTTCCGATGAAGATTTTGTGGGGGCAGATCCTAACCAAGATGACCCTATAGTGATCACTGTACAGTTGGCCAACTTCTCGGTCAAAAGAACCCTTGTCGACCAGGGGAGCTCGGCAGATATATTATATTACTCAACGTTTCAGAAGCTCGGGATCCCAGAGAAATCAATTCAACCGTACGACAGTAAGCTCGTCGGCTTTGCTGGGGAACAAGTTGATACTCGGGGATACATTGACCTCCTGACTACTTTTGGTGACAGCAGAGCATCTAAGACTATCATGGTCAGGTATGTGTTAGTCAATGCTGTTACATCATATAATATCCTGATCGGAAGACCGTCTTTGAATGAGCTAGGGGCTGTGGTCTCTACTCCCCACCTCACGATGAAATTCCCTTCCAACTCGGGGGACATAGTTGCTGTCCGAGCAGATCAGAAGATGGCTAGACAGTGCTATGCTGATAGTTTGCGTGTAAGCAAACTTAAACCCACACCAGCAGAAACCCTATACAGGGGGAAAGACAAGGCGGTAAATTCCGTTAACTCCGTCGAACTGGATCCGAGGATTGACATGCAGGAACAACGCCCACAACCTATTGAGGAGTTAGAAAAGTTCCAGCTCGGTTCGCAGCCTGAACAGTGCACTAAACTCGGCGGTCACCTTGAGCCGAATTTGAAAGAGAAAATAAAGCAAGTGCTACGCAGCAATGCCGATTTGTTCACCTGGACCACATCTGATATGCCGGGAATTGATCCCGACTTCTTATGCCATAAACTGGCAATTTGTCCCGAGGCAAAACCAGTGGCCCAGAGGAAAAGGAGACTGGCCGAAGAAAGGAGGAAAGTTGTGGAAGAGGAAACAGCGAAGTTGGTCAAGGCTAACTTCATCCGAGAAGTAGAGTACACTACCTGGCTGGCCAACATTGTTCTGGTCAAAAAAGCAAACGGCAAGTGGCGCATGTGCACTGATTACACAGATCTGAATAGAGCTTGCCCAAAAGACTCCTATCCTTTGCCGAGTATTGACAGACTGGTAGACGGAGCTTCCGAATACAGAATTCTGAGTTTCTTGGATGCATACTTGGGGTACAATCAAATCCGAATGTACCCCCCAGATGAGGAGAAGACGGCTTTCATTACCGAGGGCTCGAATTACTGTTACCGAGTGATGCCGTTTGGGCTGAAAAATGCAGGAGCTACATACCAAAGGCTCATGGACCGGGTATTTGAAAAAAAAATCGGCAAAACTATGGAAGTCTATGTGGATGACATGGTGGTGAAATCCGATGACCCCAACAACCATCCAAGAGACCTGGCGGAAATTTTTCAGCAGCTGAGGAAGTACAACATGAGATTGAATCCGGAAAAGTGTGTTTTCGGTGTCCAGGGTGGAAAATTTCTCGGCTTCATGCTGACGCACCGGGGAATCGAGGCCAATCCTGATAAATGTCGGGCTGTGATTGAGATGAGAAGCCCACAGAATGTTAAAGAAGTACAAAGACTTGCAGGACGGCTCGCATCATTATCTCGGTTCCTGCCCAAATCTGCAGAGAAAGCTCGGCCTTTCTTCAGACTACTAAAGAAGCCACAAACCTTTACGTGGACTGAGGACTACGAGAAGGCCTTCGCTGACTTCAAGGTCTTTTTGTCTTCACCGCCGATATTAACTCGACCCATCCCAGGGAAATAGTTATACTTATATCTGTCAGCCTCCGAGAATGCCATCAGCGCAGTCATTGTACAGGAAATAGAGAAAGCTCAAATGCCAGTGTACTTCATCAGCCGGATACTTCATGATGCCGAAACACGGTATCAAGTCATTGAGAAGCTGGTTTTGGCCTTGGTAACCGCAGCTCGGCGATTGCGCCCATACTTCCAGAGTCACCAGGTGATTGTTAAGACTGATCACCCGATTAAACAGATACTCAAAAAGCCCGAGTTGGCAGGACGTATGATTGCTTGGTCAGTATAATTGTCCGAGTTTGGCTTGAAATACGAGTTGAGAGGACCTCTGAAGGCTCAATGCCTCTCCGACTTCATAGCCGAGCTCCACCCGCAGCCAGTAACCGAGGATATATGGTGGAACTTGTACGTGGATGGATCCTCGAATGTCAGGGGCAGCGGAGCTGGGGTGATTCTGGAAGGGCCGGGAGATCTGATCCTGGAACAGTCATTAAAATTTGAATTCAAAACCTCGAACAATCAGGCCAAGTATGAAGCTTTGATAGCAGGATTAATGCTGGCGAATGAAATGGGAGTAAAGGCTGTTAGGTGCCGGAGTGATTCACAACTAGTCACTGGACAAATATCCGGAGGGTACCAAACGAAGGAACCTCAGCTCACCAGGTACTTGTGTAAGGTCAACCAATTAATTTCCGGTTTTGAAAAGTTCGCTATTGAGCATATTCCCCGAGAAGAAAACACTCGGGCTGATTTGCTGTCCAAGCTAGCCAGTACAAAGAAGCCGGGTCACCATAGGACGGTCATTCAAGAAACCCCCAATGAACCGAGCATTGGGACAGAAGAGGTGATGGCCAGCGAATTGGTGGACCGAGAGTGGATGACGCCCGTATGGGAGTATTTATCCTCAGAAACTCTGCCCTCGGATCAGGCCGAAGCCAGGAAAGTCAGGCTCAGGGCAAGTCACTTCACTATAATCTCCGAAGAGTTGTATAAGCGAGGATTCTCGGCACCATTGCTAAAATGTCTAAAGAAGGCACAATCCAAGTACGTCATGGAAGAAGTTCACCGAGGAATCTGTGGTTTTCACTGCGGGGGCAGATCAATGGCCTCCAAGGTAGTCCGAGCAGGGTATTATTGGCCTACCATCTGAGCTGATTGCATGGAGTGGACGAAGCAGTGTGATGAGTGCCAAATATTTTCCAATATAAATCATACCCCCCCTGAAGGACTTCACACATTAAACTCACCTTGGCCGTTTGCTATGTGAGGAATGGATATACTGGGGCCTTTCCCTGTAGCCAAAGGTCAAGTCAAATTCCTGCTGGTAGCGGTGGACTACTTCACAAAATGGATTGAAGCAGAGCCCTTGGCAAAGATTACCGCCGAGAAAGTGCAGAAATTTGTATGGAAAAGCCTCATCTGTAGGCATGGGATTCCCTTTGCGATCGTCACAGACAACGGAAGACAATTTGTAGATAAGACATTACGGGAATTCTATGACAACCTCGGTATTAAACACCAAGTTACATCGGTTGAGCACCCCCAAACCAATGGGCAGGCTGAGGCAGCTAACAAGGTCATCCTCGGAGAACTAAAGAAGAGGGTGGGAAGATCCAAGGGAGCTTGGGCAGAAGAGTTGCCGAGTATCCTCTGGGCCTACCACTGCACGCCTCAATCTACCACTCAAGAAACACCCTTCAGGCTGACGTATGGAACAGACGCCATGATCCCAGTGGAGGTTGGCGACCCATCCTTCCGACGTATACAACACGAGCCGAACGATAATGAGAGCAATTTGAGGGTTGAACTTGACTTGGTAGAGGAACTCAGGGAGGAGGCCAAAATTAGAGAAGAAGCCTGCAAACAGAGAGCAACTAGAAGATTTAATTCAAGAGTGAAGCCAAGGAGTTTTCTGCGTGGAGACTTAGTACTGAGAATAAAAGGAGAAGCAAGGAAGGATCGCGCGGAAGGTAAGTTGGCAGCAAACTGGGGAGGGCCATTCCGACTAGTAGAGAACCTGGGGAACGGGGCATATAGGTTAGAAGAATTGTCAGGGAAGCCTATCCCGAGGACTTGGAATGCTTCTCATTTAAAGTTTTATTACAGTTGATGTATATAGTCGGGTGTTATACTCTTTTTCCTACCTCGGTATTTTGTCCCAAAAAGGGTTTTGACCGGGGAGGTTTTAACGAGGCACACCGCAGACTCCATCCAATAAAAGAATTTATTATGAATATTGTTTTATGTTCTCTTATTTTGTCAAAGTATTTACTCTGCAGGCATCTTATTCTGGTGGCCGAGTACGAGCCAATGGCCGAGTTCGAGCCAGTCAAAATTTTAAAGGCCAAGTTTGAGCCTGTTGACCGAGTCCGAGCCGTTAAATTCTAAAGGCCAAGTTTGAGCCTGGTGGCCGAGTTCGAGCCGTTAATTTCTAAGGCCAAGTTTGAGCCTGGTGGCCGAGTACGAGGCAATGGCCGAGTTCGAGCCAGTCAAATTTTTAAAGGCCAAGTTTGAGCCTGTTGGCCGAGTCCGAGCTGTTAAATTCTAAAGGCCAAGTTTGAGCCTGGTGGCCGAGTTCGAGCCGTTAAATTCTAAGGCCAAGTCTGAGCCTGGTGGCCGAGTACGAGCCAATGGCCGAATTCGAGCCAGTCAAATTTCTAAGGCCAAGTTTGAGCCTGGTGACCGAGTTCGAGCCGTTAAATTCTAAAGGCCAAGTTTGAGCCTGAAGGCCGAGTACGAGCCATTCAAATTTCTAAGGCCAAGTCTGAGCTTGGCGGCCGAGTACGAGCCAATGGCCGAGTTCGAGCCAGTCAAATTTCAAAGGCCAAGTTTGAGCCTGAAAGCCGAGTACGAGCCATTAAATTTCTAAAGGCCAAGTTTGAGCCTGTTGGCCGAGTACGAGCCGTTAAATTTCTAAAGGCCAAGTTTGAGCCTGGTGGCCGAGTTTGAGCCGTTAAATTAAGTCTAAAGGTCAAGTATGAGCCTATTAGCCAAGTCCGAGTTATCAAGTTATTAATGCTGAATTTGAGCCGTGAGATTATTGAAATCGAATACGAGTATCAATCAAGAAAGAACAAAGTTCGAATCAAAAAGACTGAGTACGAGCCATTATTTTATTAAGGAAACCAAGTACAATGCGTAAAGCAAAAATAAAGCCGAGTTTGACTCTTGAAAAGTACATTAAGGGGACCGAGCACAACGCTGAAATTGAAAGCTGAAATTGAAAATAAGGGCCGCTCGACGGAACAGTAGTCCCCCCAATTAGAACAGGGGCAAGTCCAGACGGCCCCCAGTCCCCCTAATCGAGCGCCACCACTCTCTCTTAAGGGAGGCTGTAGTCACTTCCCCCTGAGAAAGCTGGATGATGAGGTACTCGGCCAGCTCCGGGAGTAGACGGCCTCTACCCCTTTCTCCACTCCCGAAGATTACTGTTCTCCCAGTTAACATCCTTCTTGAAGGATTGAATCATAAAAGGAATTCTGGATCCCGTCTCCCACTTACATCCTTTTTGGCGGATGTGAAACCCAAAAAAGGATGTTAACTGGGAGAGGGGAGCATAAACCCCTGACACTAGCATAGAGCTACTCAGGTAGAAGAGAAGCAAGAAACGAATTTGCATGGTGGAAAAGGATGAGGAATGAACGAGTAAGGCAGTGGAATAGCCCTATTTATAAGCAGGGAAAGTGGAAGTATGCGTGGGAAAGGGTTTGTTGGAAAAACAAATCTCGAAACTAAGAAAAAAGCAGTAAGTGCATGAGCCCAATGCGGTTTCCAAAGCATTTAATGCATGACGGCATACGTAAAGTGTAAAACATGTGTTTCACGTGTAACAACCACTGTCCATTTTTGATATGGACGGTAGAGTACCTCAGCCTTAGCCGAAGATCTGGTTAACAGGCCGAACACAACGACAGAAAGTCAGCGGAATGAAAACAATTTTCATTAAGTAATATGAAGTTACAAGAGCATGAGCCCATTACAAGGGATGAACAAAAAACAAACAACTACAACAGTTACTCCCCCATATGACTCTCCCCGGCCTCAATGTGACCCACGGGAGAATCCCCCAGCACGTCTACCTCTTCTTCCTCCTCAGGAATGATGGGAACAAGTTCCCCATTCACCACCTCCTTATTCACATCGGCCCCCGAAAGATCAACACCAGGGGCTAGGACCTCAACTTGGGCGATGGCCTTGTCAAAACCTTTTCGGTGCTCGATGATAATACAACTGGTGGCCTCTTTCACATCCTCCTCGAGTGCCATCTTAGCCTTGGTCTCAGCCTCCAGGGCAGCCTTAAGTCGCTCAATTTCAGTCTGAGCCTCTTTGAGCTTGTCCTCGGCGCGAGCCTTATCCTCCTCAACCCGAGCTTTGCTTTCCTCAGCCGACTTTGCTTGGGAATCCAGCTCGGTGTTTCGGGTGTTAATCTCGGCAAGGGTGGCAGTCAGACGTTCATTGCCGCGGGCCAGCTCCTCGCGCTCAGAGGAAATCCGGGTGAGATCTCCCCTCAATCTCTCAATTGCAGCAAATTCGGATTCCAACTGTTGGGACTTCCTCTCGGTCTCTGTTACCTCTCGGCTACGGCTGAGCCAAAGCCGCAGCCCGAAGGCGATGGGACCGAGAGGGCCTCCATGCTAGATCGGGCCCCCTGCTGCTTGATAAGCCGAAGATCGGCGGGCTTTAAGAAGTTTGAGTCGAAAGAGGGGAAGGGGTTGAAGTCCTCACCCCAGAGGGATGAAGTCCCTGCCTTCAGGGAAGTATTGTACCATTTAAGCTCGGTGGGGGCAGGAGGTGGTTGTTCTCGCCCCGCGGTTCCCGTCTCCTGGGTAGTCGGGTGTGGGGAGCTTGGGCGAGGAAGGGGAGAATCTTCGGCGTCTACTTCAACCTCTACCCTCTTCCTCTTTTGAGGGGCGGATGATGAAGCCCCCTTCGCAGAAGCCATAGTGGGAGGAGGTCTTTTTTGCTTCTTCTCGGTGGAAGAGGGACCCTGACCCTCTTTAGCAGCAGTCTTTACAAGCTTTAAGAAGTCAAATTTCCCCATGGTGACTGCCAAAAAGAAAAAGTGGTTGGTACAGCAACGTATACAGAAAACATATAAAAAAAAAAAGTAAAAAGCCGAGCACTTACTTTTAAGGTCGGCCCTTGGGGTTGATGAGAAGGGTAGTCTCAGGAGGCGTCCACAATGGAGGGGCCGAGGAAGTGTTTCTAGTATATCTATGTCCCGTCTATCCTCGGCCGGGAGGGATTGGTACTCAAAGCCAACGAATTTCGTGGGGGAGGATTGCCAATATAGGGGAAACTTGGCACTGTTGTCATTATCGAAAAAGTGTGAAGAATGAGGGCCCGAGGGGCGAACTCGGAAGAAGCCAACTTTGAAATCTTTGTACGATGATTTGTACAAACTGAGCAGTCCCCTCCGGTTCAGCCCGTTAAGGGAAATCCATCCCATTTTATCACCAAACCTTGTTTGGTTGAAATACAAGAATTTTGGGGTAGTGGGCTCCATCCCTATGTATTTGCATAGAATCTGAAAGGCTTTCATAAAAGCCCAACTATTGGGGTGAAGTTGAGTAGGAGCGACGTTCATGGTCCTCAGAACATCGCACTCAAACTCGGAAAAGGGAAGAGATACATGCAGCTTATTGAATAATGTTTTGTACATATATGTGAAGGGGGGCTCGGAGGGACGAGCCCTTATGAAGACACACTCGGTACCCGAGCAGGGGGAGCAAATGAACTCGGATTCGTCCCCCGACGCCGAGATATTAACTTGGGACCGAAGTAGGTCAATTGATTCTAGGGTTTGGAAATCAGAAAAAAAGGTCCCAACCTCACCTTTAACCCAGGTGTACCCAGGAAGAGTGATGTCAGGAATAGGGTCTTTTGGAACCCTCAGGCGTTGCTTACGAGCGGCGGGTTTGGACACCGGAGGAGAAGGAGAACCAGACCTGGGGGACCCAGACTCAGAAGACCCAGACCCGGAAGAAGACGACCCCACCGGACCAACGTTCGGCCCTTGGGGAGAAATAGGAGAGGCGGAAGGGGAGCCCCCAATAGGGGAAACCTCCCGTTCCACCAGAGGAGAGGTGTTTGATTCGGTGGAATCAGACGAACTCATGACCAGAATTCAAAGGTAAACTGTAAAAGAAGGAAGCGAGTGGGCGTACACGGAAAACGCTGAGCAGAAGAGGGAAGGCAGAAACTTGGAAGACGAAGGCGAAAGGTGAAGGAGGATAAACAGGGTAGAATGGAGTTGGAGCCGCAAAAGATATTTATAGCCTGCGACTGACGGCCCATGGCCTATCAAGCCCAAAAGGGCACGACTTTTGATTTCCCCCCCCCCCCCCATTAAATGGGCGCGGAACTCTAGGGTTTCCTGCCCGAAGCGTGCCGCATAAGTATTAGGGGAATGATTGCTTTCTCTGACAGAGAGAGAAGATTTGATGGAAATGACAGCTGGGAATGCAGAAGTTTGGGTGACCGAAGAATGAGCTCGGTCTCATACTTATCAGCTCTTTCGTTTATTTAAGCTCGGAGCTCGGGGGGCTTGTGTACTGGCCGAGAATGAAAGACCGAGAACTCGTCTATACACTGGACCGACCGAGCTTACCCCGGCTATGGGCCTTAGCCCAAACTCCTCCAAGGCCGAGGACATATCAGCACACCGGGCCACCCGAGGATAAGTACTCGGACTCGCCCCGCCAGGGAAGTACATCCCGGTCCCTCGCGGATCAGTCATAAATGACTGATCCGAATATCACTCCGCATAATCAGGGACCTGATCCTGATATCTCTTCATATATATCGGAGCTTGATCCAGAAAGATCTCTATAAATAGGGGGCTTACCCCCTCATTCAGAACTACGTTTGCTTTGATTCCCATTTGGATACGTAGGAGCAGAATCCACATTCTGTCAAGCACAATCCAAAAACACCCCACTAAACCTAGTTCGGCCGAGTATCTCTCATCCGAGGTATTTGGACGGAACACGCCATTTTTTCCTTTTTCTTTTAATCAACATTAATAGTAATTCACAATTTCCTATATACACAGCATAAACAAAAAGAATTTTGTTATTTGAGAATAAAATTCTAGACATAGCATGTGAAACCGCATATATTTATGTCACTTCTTGTCTCATTTATTAAATTATGTTACTTGAAAAATTAATCATATTATTTATTATAAATATGTCATTTTTAATGACATGATACGATTTAATTGGATGAGACAGGAAGTGAGACATCATTTTGAGACACACGATCTCCATTCCTGTAAGACTAAATCTGTGCTATTGTTTACATGACATTGGGGATGAAGATCCTCTATCCCACTTTCACGTCATATTCTCTGCCCCACCAATGATAATTTGTCACTTAATAAATTAAAAACATAATTCATTAATACTTATATGTACATCCCAAACCTTTGATTGGTAGGAGACACCGAAACATACCATTTTTTGGGTCAACATATCTGTATCTGACATTTGGAGGTGGCCATGATACATTTACCTTGGACAGTACAGCATCATATCCCTCGAGTTTCTTGTTTATGCACCTGTGCCCAACACGGGATAAAAGATTGTCTAATATCAATATGAATGATACATATATGAATGATTAAAAATATAATATATAATCATTCAAAGTTTAATAAACTGAAAGATACAGTAGAGGAAAATGATTGATAAACATAATCTATCTATACTATATATAAAAGAAGGTTCAAGCTAAGGAAATTTCGATATGTGTCAATCTCTGGTGCAATAACTTCTCATATGCTATTCTAACTTATTCTTTTATTTTAAATTTTTTATTTTTATTTCAAATTTTGAATTTCAAGTTTTAAAATGTTTTCAAGACATTTCTTAATTTCTCGTTAATTACTCATATAATTCCAATACAAATTGATATATTGATATATAAGTATTAATTGCAAGAAAATTATACTAATTGACAATCAAAGTGAATACAATCAAAATCCTATAATACAAAAATTATAATGCATCAATAGTTTAATACTATAAATTTTTTAATTTTAATAATTAATACTTATGAAATTAACGTTTTAATAAAATATTGAATAAGTAGAATATCTTTTTCTTTTAGATTGGACTAGTAGAATATTGATATATAAGTATTAATAAGTATTAATTGCAATAAAATTATACCGATTGACAATCAAAGTGAATAAAATCAAAATCCTTTAATACAAAAATTATAACGCACAATTTTTTAATGCTATAAAATTTTTTTATAAAAATCTGAATACAATCAAAATCCTTTAATACATCAATAGATATTGATATCATAGAAAATATGATATTGAAAATTATACTGATATTGAAAATCAATCAAAATAGATATTGATAGCATAAAAAATCCGGACCATCAGAATTCATTATTATTCATTACAATTAATTATTCATTATAACCAAAATCCTACCAACTACTTATTTTCCATCTATAAATTGTAGACCCCTAATCACTATCTGACATCATATCTTGCTTCTAACTCGTATATTTGCCTAATGTACTTGTTATTTCATTTATTCATTTTAAGTAATGTACTTGTTACTACATTTCTTTACTTTTAATTCTCTATGTAATGTTTTTCAGATGTAATCAGTCTACTTATTGGTGTTGGCACGGAAAATGAATATATGAAGGATGACAAAAGATTCACAAGGTTATCGAATTGAATAACAATGAGTTAGTTTTTACCCATCTAAGAATGGAAGTTGTTTTTCAGAATAAACTTTTTACCCATCAATATTGGTTAAAATTTGTAATTCATCCATAAATTTTTCATAAAACTTGAAGTGACAACCGAATTTGTAACAATATAAATATATCTTAATTCTAACGCTTATAGTTTTTAACCATATTTAGTAACTCTATTTTTATTTGGTATTAAGTAATTCTAATTTCTAACTATATTTTTAAGAAAATTATTCTCGTGGGTTGCACGGGTTCAGTTACTAGCTCACAAAATAGTCGAGTTGGTAATTTAGATAAAAGTTTAGAGAACCAAAAAGTTCAAGATCATTTAAAACAACATTAGTCTCGGCTTTCATAAAAAGGCTCTAAACATTTTTAGTCTTCGCATATATTGTTTTTTTTACCTGTAACATTCACTTTCAATTCAATCTTGTTCCCCTTACTCAGCTTGTTTTCCAGTCAAAACTGTGCCCAACACCCACCCCGTTACGTATTTTTCAAATTGCCTTCTCTCCACTCGTTTACCGTTGCATGAAAAGCTTCTTTTTGAATCATCTTGATAGTACAATTGACTGGCCTAGAGAACAATGCCTATTTAACAAATAACATTTTTTTATCATATTATTATTTTTCTTCTCTTTGAAAATTTAAATGAATTATTTCTACTATTATATGATGCAAGTTCCAAAACCCATGTAAAAGAAATCAATAACATCCGACAAATCTAAAATTAGGAAGGCCTGACCTACTGCGCTAAAACCCATTTTTTTTATTCTTTATTTTTTTTTTTTTACTTTTTAATAAAAAATATTGAGTTAGTTTATTGGCTGGGATCAATTGTGAATATGGTACCAACCTAGTTGGGATGATATTCTTCATTGAGAGCCTTGTTACTACTCTAATTTTGGTTAAAAAAGAAAAATCTGATGCAGGTTACCCATTTTTATAAAATATTTTTATCAATCATATTATTATTTTTTTCCTTCTTTTTTCCACTCAAGTTAAACATTTTTATAAAATACATTTAATTCTCATATATTTTTTATCATCTCTTGAAAATCTATATTTCATATTTCTCCTATTTTTCCGTGACCTTTTTTAGAAAATATATTTATCGAATATTTGAAAATCCATTTGATTTAATTCTCCTATTTTCTAGCGTAAGTAACCAATTTTACAAAAGAAAAAAAATTATCTACCATATTATTTTTTATTATCAAGTTGCGAATCTATTTTATTTGTTTCTCCTATTTTTCTTGTGTAAGTTTATTCATTTTTACTGTTTTGTGATCGGTAACATTTACTTTTAGTTCAATATTGCTCCTCTTACTCAACTTGTTTGTCTAGTAAAATTGTACCCAACCCTTCGTTTTGTATCCTTGAAATTGCCTTCTCTCCTCATCTAATGTTGCAAGAAAAGCTTCTTTTTGAATAATCTTGATAGTGCAACTGAGTGACCTAAAGAATAATGTCACTTTAACAAACACGCGAATTCTACAATTACAAATGTATATTGTTAGTATAATTAGCAAAGATGTTGTATTAAAACACATTTTCTATCTTAAAATTTATTTAATTTATTTCTCTCACATTTTCCTTGTGCAAGGTAACTATTTTTAGAAATTATTTTTATCTATCATATTATAATTTTTTTTATCTCTCTTGAAAATATATTTGATATCATCTTTTCCCCATCTAAGTTGATTTTCTTTATAAAATATATTTATCTATCATATTATTTGTCAATAATTTTTATTTGGTCCTCACAAATATATTTATCTCCCATTTTTATTTGATTTATTTCACCTCTTTTTCCATGCAAATCAACCATTTTAGTAAATATTTTTATCTATTATTATATTTATTCCCTATTGAAAATCTATTTGATTTACTTCACCTCTTTTCCCCCTTAAAAAATATATTTATCGTTTTTATTTTCGCATGCGCATGATATAAGAATGATTGGCGATAGTGTTAAAAGTTCATAAAATTTCAAATTTATTTGCAATTTTTTATAGAAAAAAATTATTTACAATCTGAGAATTGAAAAATAATATGGTTTAATAGCCTAATTTAAAATATGAATATCATTTATATGAAATTCATAAAAAATAAATAATGCCTTTGATAGTCTTATTTATATATTAACCATATATAGCTTAATACCTAACACGTGTAAATGACGAGCCACTTATCATATGTCAGGCAATATGTATTGAATATATGAAACTTAAATTTTAATGCAAAATATTTGAAGTTATTGTTAGATAATATATCAAATAAAAAACATATCTATCGATTAAAAAATTCAAAATCATCTTATAAGTTTAGAATATACACTTAGTATTTTTATAAAATATATTCATTTATCCTATTAATATTTTTCTTCTCTCTTGAAAATCTTTTTGATTTGTTTCTCCAATCATCTGATGCAAGCTAACCATTTTTAGAAAATATATTTATCTATCATATTATTATTTGTTTTTCATCTATTTTTCGGTGCAAGTTAATCATTTTTATAAAATATATTCATTTATCATTTTCGTTTTCTTCTCTTTTGAAAATCTATTTGATTATTTTTTCCTCTATTTTTCATGACATTTTTTAGAAAATATATTTATGTAATTTATTATTATTATTATTATTATTATTATTATTATTATTATTATTATTATTATTATTATTATTATTATTATTATTATTATTATTATTCTCTCTTGAAATCTATTTGATGTAATTCTCATATTTTTCCAGTGTAAGTTAATCAATTTTAAAAAATATTTTTGTCTACAATGGTATTTTTTTCTTATTTTTTGAAAATCTATTTCATTTGTTTCTCCTATTTTCTTCATGCAAGTTTAATAATTTTTAGAAAATAAATTTATGTATCATATTATTCTTTTTCTTCTCCCGTTTAAATCTATTTGATTTGTTTATCTTCCATTCCCATAAAAGTTAACTATTTTTAGAAAATATACTTCTCTATCATTTTTCCTCTTCATAAAAAAATTATTTGATTTATTTCTCCTCTCTTTCGTTCAAGTTAACATTTTTAAAAAAATATATTTAATCCATCATATTATTATTTTTCTTCTCTCTTGAAAATCATTTTAATAAACTTTATTAACCGGGATAGGATTATTTAATTAATTATTTAAATTTTGGTATTTATTGTTCATTTAACAAAGTTCCAATTACATATATTACTAATAAATTGATTTTGTGATTTACATTAAATAGGGGTACCCCTAATTCCCAAAAAGGTTCGTCCATTCCATACAAATTTCACAAAGGGCAATTAGTTAAAATAGCATTTTAATATTTTTATATAAAGGTTCCTCTTTTTTCACGTAAATGAGGTATTTACATTTATTTATTATTTAATTATTTTTTACATTAAAAGGTAATAAGAGAATGATGCATTGTCATGAAGAATGATGCATGTTTAACTCTCCTCCATTTTCTAAACTAACTCTGACAATTAACTTTAATTACTTATACAATAACACACCAATCAAAGTTTATGGAGAATGCAGACAATTCCTACTTAATTTCTATTAAGGTATGATATCTAATTATAAGGTAATTTTGAACTCTAGACTATTATGGTTATATAGTAATTTCATATCTAAAATATGAAAAGTGCTAGGAACACACTCTCCAACACAAACTTTCCAACACTCTTCCTCCTATTGGTTGAAATTCATGTGGGTCTAGGACCCACATTAATTTCAACCAATAGGAGGGAGTGTGTTGGAAAGTGTGTGTTAGAGAGTGTATTGCTAACATTTATCCTAAAACATATTATTGGAATTAATGTTATTTGTTACTTGTTTTAAAGTAATTTTAATGTAATTTTAATAATTATACGTTTATTTTGAATTCTGCACGGTTATAGTTTGATAATAATTGTTAATATTTTATTTTAAATTTTCGACGATCAAACAATGGTTTATTTAATTTATTATCATAGCAAAAATTTCTAGAGATTGAAAACCACAATCAATACTTTAAATTACACATTGTCATTTGAAAATTTATGATTAATCTCCTTCAATTATTCCCTCTACAACTTCCTCCAAGAACAAATGTTGCCTCACCACTTCATCAAGAATTGTAATAGATTATTCTATTGTCTTTTTCAATACACATCCATTAATTAAGTTGAATCAAGAATTCAAACTGACCGTGATTGTGTTTGGTCAAGATTCCAAATGGTCATAACAGTATGATTTGTTATATTGTTTTATTTTTTATTTTGCTGATTTATTCCCACTATCCAGCTTCACTGTTTTCATCAGCTTGTTGCTATTGAAAGCAATCTCGAGAGACTCGCTCCAATTTTCCATCCCAAATTAAACTTCCAATGGATCACATGATCCATCATAAAAATGACCTTCAATACACCTACTACCAGCAACTTCAACCAGATTCCCCATGACTTCACCTGAGTAAAAAAAGGCACTTGGAACAGGAATAGTTCACGACATCAACAAAATTACTATAAAAAATCTTTATGTTGTTTATTTTCGAACATGAATTTTGACAACAAACCAGGTGCAAACATCTTTGCACCAAAGACACTCTTCACCCAAAAAACATGATTAAAAAAAATAGTAATAATTGAAACAAATAGATGATAGATGACTTCCAAAAGATTTCACCTTAAACCTGAAAATTATCTGGCTGTAACATTTCCTTCCATCCGTGTTCTACAAAGGTCATTTGATACCTGCCAAGATAAAATCATTTTAGTATATATTATACACAAACTAATGGGCTATTATATTCTGGAATTGTAGAATAAAAAATGGAAGGAAATGGACAGAGAAAAAGATAAGGATTCCCAAAAGATTCCTCCTCCCTATAAGAAGCAATGTTGTAAAAGTGTATTTTATTTCTTTCATTAAAGAGAAAATGAAAAACTCCTCCATGAAATAAAATTTGAAGCAGTGAAAATATACCTTACTCCATGTGAAAACCTAGCCAGACACAACATTTGCTTTCTGATGAATCAAAAGCACCTCAGTAATGAAAATATTGTTGCTTCCTCGGAAGGTTGCCTCTGTCTTCAAAATTTCATCTCCATAGGCTCACATTTTCAATGCAAAACTGAGTGTCTCATCCAAGAGCAGAGAACCTATATATGCACAAAAGGTTGATTCTAGACTTTAGAAACAATATTATAATTAATTACTTTTTAATTTCTCAATATTTAATTGCTGCCCAACAGAACAACTTGTGTCCTTTCAAATTCATATATTCTCCACTGTAATTACTACTTATCTATATTATTTTATTGAAAAATTATAAAAAATGATTAAAAGCTTAAAAAAACTACTTGGGAATAGGTACTGCATCTAAGCATGTGGAAGAAATTAAGTAGTAATTAATGTGGTATTGATATTGAAAAAAATGAAAAAAGAATATAAGAAAAAAATTATTTGATTGGATATCATGGGATGTAGGAATTAAATTAGTTTTATGGTCTTTTGGAAGTTGGAATAAATCAATTAAAATAAATTTAAAGAAATAAATTCATAAAATCAATTTATTGAAATCTGTTTTGATATTTACGATGTATTGGAACAATAAAACTATTTGAATTTGAATATATAAATTAAATAGATAAAACTATTTTTGTTTTTTAAAAATATTTTTCAAGCTAAAAAAATTATTTTTTATTTCTTGATTAAAAAGAATAATTGATACTTTTTTAATAAGCTTTTATTTTCGTCGTGATATTTGTTCGTACTTTTTTTTTAACGCGGATTGATTTATATATTGTATAAATTTGGTTATAACTTTCAATCGTCACAAGTTTCGCGAGTAGAGAAAGGAAAAGTAAAGTCAAAAACGTGTGGTGACAACATTGATTATGTGCTGCATTCTGAGTGCTATGGTGTATGTACAGTAATATTTAATCACACTTAAATGAAGATAGTTTCGCACAAATATTATATTTGAGATAGTATAAGAAAACATTTTTAATGCATAATAATCGGTTACTGCTGAAGCTGAATCACCGTCCATTCTCAAAAGTCAGCGAGCATGGAGCTACCTGTGACAAACAGATTCCGATCACGGAGCCTCTCCTCCTTTCCACTTTCTTCCATTGATCACCCTCTCAAGCATCAAATACGAATACACATTTCACTGAAATTCAACAAACACTCTTCAAAGGTCTCACACCTGACGGTGAAGGCGATAGCAAGGAAAAAGTCAACCATAGAAGGTGTTAGCGACGAGTTGAACGCCATCGCTTCTCAGAACCTGGACTTTGCACCCTCCCGCAGACGTGTCCGTGCAGCTTTCACTCAAGTGCACCAACAGCTTAACAATTACTTATTCAAGGTCCTAATTAGCTGATCACTCTACTTCATCATGTTCAATGTCCCTTTAGTTTTTCTTTACTATGTGTGCTTTTGCAATTGTTTTAAAGAACCAGTAACGATGTTTTAATCTTTGACGCTTTGATCATTGGCATTCACTAGACTGCTCCTGCTGGAATCATAACGGAAGAAGTAAGTGTGTGTGTGTGTTTTTTTTTTCCTGATTCACCCGATTGCTAAAATCTCTAGTAATATATTCTTAAGTATTTTCTTTGATTAGTTCATTGCAACTTAGAGAAAAATTTGTTTATTTTAGTTTTGTTTTATTAGTGGTACGAAAGGAATTCTAGGGGATTGGAAATTTTCTGCAAAAGCTGGATGCCAGAACCCGGCGTTGCAATGAAGGCAGCTTTGTGTTTTTGCCATGGGTATGGCAGTACTTGCACCTTTTTCTTTGAAGGTTTGTCATAATTTCAATTCAATAAGTAGCTAAGTTGGTATGGGTAGTAACTAGTAAATTTTAACAAAGCTAGAGATTTATCACATGTTATAAGGGAATTTTTGTTCAGGTATTGCCAAGCGTATTGCTGCTTCTGGGTATGGTGTTTATGCTATGGACTATCCGGGTTTTGGTCTTTCCGAAGGATTGCATGGTTACATACCAAGTTTTGATAATCTCGTTGGTGATGTTATAGAAAATTATACAAGAATTACAGGTATGACTTTTTAGTATATCCATGGTGACATTGATCATTGTTTTAAATCATTATATGTGAAAATACATAATGTTGTTTACCATTGCTTTGTATATATATTTTTAATTGACAAAGAAGGCCTGAGGTGAGTGAGTTGCCTCGATTTATATTGGGGCAGTCAATGGGTGGAGCAATTGCTCTCAAAGCTCATTTGAAGGACCCAAATTATTGGGATGGAGTAATCCTTGTAGCACCAATGTGTAAAGTAAGTTCATTCCTCTGTATTGTACTACTTACTAGTTGATGTTTTCCAGCTTCATTATTATTATAATTTTCAACCTTTGATTCATTTCAAAGATTGAGTCATTGAGAGCACTGGATTCATTTCAATTTCATTTTTATAAAAGCTGGAAGTTTATCCTGGAAAGTATATATTGGGAATAACCATTGCTAGTGTTGGGGAAAATCACATACCAAGTTTATCTTCTAGTCTCTTGATTATTCCAACACACTTCATTAATTTATAAGAGTTCCAATATTGGAGTGGTGGAGATGATTTTCCAAAGCAAGCTTTTACATCTTCCCGAAAATATTGTGAAAATCTTTTCCAAAGTCGTTGCCTTGGAATCTTCTTATGTTATTTGGAAATTTTAATTGTTATTCACAATGATTAGGATTGAATTTCTTTTTTTCACATTGGCAAGTAAAATATGTGATGATCACGATTAATATCAAACCAAAGCAATGTCTCCCTCCAATATGTGATTATTTCATCCTATTTCCATAGGCATTGTCAATATTGAAGTACAAAGAAAGTTGTAATATAAATCATAGAATCTTGGGATCTAATTATGTGTGGACTCGATTTGAAGTCTAATTTCCTTACCATTTATATGTTGTTTGGAATTCTATATAATGCCTATTTGGTGTCTTGTATTTTCAATTAATTGCAAAAATCAATGATTGTCATTAATTGTTCCTTGGAAGAAATTGTCCAAATCAACATTGAAAGGAGTCAAATACAAATATATAGGATAATAGAAAAATCCATCATTCAAGAATGGCCTTTCATGGTTGTGATTATTAGTATATCTCGCGGATGAAGTGTCATTTGCTGATCTTGCTTTGGTGCTAAGATTGCAGAGGGCATGTTACCATCACCTGCACTTGTGAAGATATTAAATCTCTTGTCTAAAGTGATGCCAAAAGCAAAACTGTTCCCGCACAAAGATTTATCTTAGCTGATCTTCAGAGAAACCAGGCAAGAGAAAATTGGTCAGTAACTTTGTCAATCCCCGATCTTTCAATGCTATACAAGTGAAATGAATAACCAGTGACCTTCTGTAACTCATAATTTATGCTTCACTCTATATCCATATATTATCTGCATGGTTAAATTTTCACATCATTGCCATGTATCTTAAATTAATACACATGATGATCACCAACTTAACAGGATAACTTGAGTTCATGAGTCAAGAGTCAAGAGCCAAACCCATGTGTATAAGCCTGTTATCTTCATTCTTATCTGGTTGATTTTTTATCATGCACACACACGGTTCGATATTACTTATGTTCATTATGTCACGTGTGTTAATAACTTTCTGTTAATTTAGTGGATGCCATTCGATCACCTTTCCAAGTGTCTCACGTATATTTTCTGCAAGGTTTGAAGGATCATGTCATCATCTACACAAGATATTTACGTTAAGTTGCATGCACCCACATTTAAACTTGAGAGAATCTTTTGTTTATATTTGTTGTTTCCATTTTCCAATGCTTGAATGAGCTCCAAAATCCATTTATCTTCTTCTATCATTGAGTTTGTTGTACACTTACATAATTGGATGAAAAACTAGTCCCTGATCGGTGGTGTTAATTCTCTCTTTTTAAGGTTGTTTATAATGTTATTTCTTATGATGATCCAACGCGATTGAAAACTGGCATGGAACTTTTGAAGGCCACACAAGATATTGAATCACAATTACAGAAGGTTAGTTTTTGCTTTTGCTCACTATCTTTTGTTACTTTCCACATTCTAATTTGCACGAGATCATTAATTGCTTTATCAGAACCAACATTTATTTTTTATTTTATTTTGGGGATGATATCGGTGTTCAGCTCCATTATTGATTCTTCATGGATCAGAAGATAAGGTGACAGATCCATTAGTGAGCCAGTTCCTCTATGAGAAAGCATCTAGCAAGGATAAGACTCTAAAGATCTATGAAGGAGGTTACCATGGCATTTTGGAAGGGGAACCTGATGACAGAATTTTTGCCGTCCATAATGACATTATCTCATGGCTTGATTTTAGGTGCTCAGTTAATAAAGTGAGGATCATTTCATGAAACTATCAGCATAATTTAGGATGGTGACCTCGCCAAAAGTAGTGCATAGACACCCTTCATAAAAGTAACCTCATAGAAATGGCAGCTCTGGTGCATGACAATTTATTTTTCTGATCAGAGTCTAATCCAGGAGTTTAATCTTATAATTTGTTTATTTTCAAACCAAATATAATATAGTCTCTCCCTCTGATGTGAGGCCAGATCAGCATTAAAGTTAAATAAGATATGTTTGCACCCATGTTCATCTTCTCGTTTTAAGAGTCTTTAAAGAGTTAAATTTATACTCCCTCGGTATTCAATTATAAGCAAAAAATACATATATCTTTTAGGCTCAAATATAAGTAAAATACAACTAATTCAACTATATTTAATGTTAAGTGTTTCAAAAATCAAGAAAATTAATCAATCCAATCAATTTTTCTTTTACTTTTCCAATAGTATTGTACACTCCCAAGATAATTAAAGGATATATTAGTAATTGCAACTAATTTTTTTTACATAAATCAGGATAATTAAATTAAATTAACCAACTTTCTTAATAAATATAAAATGAGTTAGTTTTGCTTATAATTGAATCCGAACGTAGGATAATCAGGTTGGGATTGTTTTACACCTTAAGTAAGTCTATCTCGAACCTAACTCAACTCAATTGGTTATTTATATAATCAAATGATTAAATTTAAAAAAACTCGAAAGGTCTTTTTTTTTTTTCATCACGAAAGGTCTTAAACTATGGTGTTTTATTTTATTATATATAATTCAAGCGATTGAGTACATTTGGATTAACAATAAATCAAAATTCAATATAGAAGTGATGAAACATTAGACCCAAATCAACTTAGTAATGTTTGACCTAACCTTTTTTTTTAACTTCACTTTTTTAGAATATCATTTTTTACCGAACAAATGATTATTGGTGAGTGCTACGGTACCATCATAATTTTAGGGTAAATTTTACCCATCAATATTTTAATAGTTATTTTTTTTAATATTTTAAGGTAATTTCCATCTTCTTCAGTAATTTGTAAGTGTTCTATTTCATTAGTTTCAATCTGATCTACTTCAGACATTATTTTGTAAAAAATAATCCCGATTTTGAGAAAAGTAGCTTAGTAATCATACCCGATCTTTGGTTTCTTGAAATTATCTACTTTTGCCCACTTCTGCTTCCGTTGATTCCTTCTTTTAATTTTGTTTGATATGGAGTAATTGACAGAATAATTTGTAGAAATAGAGGCTTTATTTAGTAATTGGTATTTTACATGAGGGGTTTGGATAGACACTCAACCATCCGAGCTATACCACAAAGGTCTAGCAAACTACTCTAGAGAGAGATTACACACAAGTGAGAATTGGAAACTGGTTCTGAATTCTGCATTCTGCTTATGCCTCATCATAAGAGGACTAATTTATAGCCCAGGCACACAGACATAAATGACCTCAATAATTGCATCTGGTCTTAATAATTTGACTGATGACGTCAGTGCTTACGTCATGTTCAATAATTCTGCTTGATGACGTTAGTGTTTACGTCATTCTTCAATTATTGTTTCGTCTAAGTCTCTGTCTTCTTCCTGATGCTTGCTGGTGCTTTCTGTCGTTGTGTGTCTGTTCGTTCATCTTTCGCATTCATGATTCCCGTTTTCTTTAATTAGTGCGCATAGCTTGCTTAGGATAGCTGGTCTATAATTCATTTGTGGTCCTTCCAATGCATAGAATGTGAATTCAAAGTTTGTCAGGATGCTTAAGTCTTTTTCTTTCATTACTTTTTCGAGTGTTTTGCTTAGAAGCAACGTATTTGGACCTTTGTAATTGGTTTTGATAAAAGAATATTCTCCTATAGCATTGCATTGTCCGTAGATGCTAGCCAACTGGTTAGCCATAATTGTTGTCATATCATCTTCATCATAGGTGATTCTCCTTGCTTCGTCCATTAATGAAAAATTATTGTTGCTTAAGCCTACGAAGGCGAAATGTTTGGCTGGTTGTTTTGTTTGGAAGTCTGGGTATGCTGAATAGAACTTTAAATAAATAGTTCTTTCTCCGACTACCTTCTTCTTGTATAGTTGAACTGCTTCTTTGAAGTAATGTGGGAACAGATTAATCTCATCGAGATTCTTGCTTGGATAAATACACTCAATTAGTCCAAATTGGAACATATTGAATGCTAGAGTCAGGGGTTGCTCCTGGAGTAATTATTGTCTTAAGTCCATAGACATTTCTATCAACCATATAAAAATAGTTGATTTTTTATTTTTCGTTCCAGTTAATTAATCTTCTGAGGTGTTCATAAAATTTTTCTTCGGAAAATTGAACAAGTAATTCATGGTCTTTTCTGGTAATTATTGGATAATTGTCTAAGGAGGATGTAATTCTCCCTAGAATCTTCATTAGATTCTTTGTTTCTGTTTTTGTTATTTGTGATGTTTCCGAGTAAGTCCTTGATCCGAGATAAATCTCTTTACTTGCTTCTTGGACTTCTTTTCCTTTTCTTGCCTTTTCATTTTCTTGAGAAATCTTTAGAACTTTTTCTGCTGCTTCTTTGGTTGGAAATGTTTGATGATGAACTCATGATATTCCTTGACAACGAGGGCTGCTTTGTACCAGTCATCATAGATTCCTGGCATTGGTCCGTTAAAGATAACGTACCATTTATTTATTTCTCTTCGTGCTGCTTCTTTAATCTCATTTGTAAGTCTTTCTGTTTGCATTTGGAGTTCCAACACTTTTAAATATGATTCAATTAAGTCTAGTTCCTTCAGCTTCTATTCTTCAAGTGCTTCTTTGAGCTGGTACTACTGCTTTAATAATTCTACCGTACCTCCCTCAATTCTCTGGATAAAATATCTACAAGAACATTCTTTTCTCCCTTAATATGAGAGATTGAATAATTGTATTCAGATAATTTCATTTGCTGTCGGATTAATCTCCCTTGCTTATAGATTCCTTTGTGATTAAGATTTTTGAAACCTGAAACATAGGTTGAATCAGTCCGAACAATAAATTCTTTATCTAGTACATAAATTCGATGATTTTCCAACATTCGAATCAGTGCTAGAGTTTCTTTTTCATGTGTCGGATAATTAATTCGCTATCTATAAAAGTTCCATAAGCATATCGACATAGTAATTCATTCTTTTGCCCCGGGGGCTTTGCTTTCATGACTCCACCCCAACAGTCATTAGATGCATCAGTTTCTATAATAATTAGATCATCCGATGGATGATATAGCTCAGGAAGATCCTGGCATATTAATTTCACTTTTTCGATAATTGCTTCGTCTTCCTCGATCCAAGACAAGAGGGCATCTTTCTTTAATTTTTGTTGAAGTACTTTCCTTTCTGTTGCAAGATACTTGATAAAACCTTCACTGGAAATATATGTTAGTAATCCAAGAAATCTTTGTAATTCCTTTTTGTCTTTTAATTTGGTAGGAAAATTCCGTAATTTGTCTAACACATGCCTTTGCATTAAAATCTTTCCTTTCTCAATTTCTAATCCTAAATAAATAATTTTGTTTTGAGCTAATATTACTTTTTTCTTGCTTAAAACTACTCCATGCTCTAAGAATTTATTTAGTACTAAATCAACTTTGTTAAAATGATCCTTTAAATCTCTATTAGTAAAGACAAATATATCATCAATATATATATATAAGACAGAAGTTCTTGAATTATTTAAGTATTGAAATCATTCTTCGTTGAAAAATTTATGGTGACTGCTTCATTCCCATTGGAAGTACATTCCATTCATATTGACCTTGAAGACAACTGAATGCTGTTAATACTTTAGATTCTTCAGATAATCTAATTTGATAAAATCCTGATTTGCAATCAAAGGTACTAAACCAATTCATATTTCTAATTCGTTCAATAATTAAATCTTTTCTTGGAAGAAAATATGCATCACCTTCCGTTGCATCATTTATCTGTTTATCATTAATTACCATCCTTCGTTTTCCTCGTTTTCCTTCGTTTTCACTTTATTTACATCATTCCGTTTTCCTTTTTTTTTTTCACATTTCTTCAATATCTTTTCAAATTCATCTCTATCTTGTTTTGTGTAAATCATAGGTTTACATTTTACCTCTTTTATTGGATCTTTTAATTTTAATACAGTTAATTCAATATTTTTGTTATTGATATTTTGGATCAAGTGGATTTTCACTGCATACTCTATCTAAAAGTTCTTCTATATGAGCTGGTATTATTCTATTTGGTTCTAGGTTTAGTAATACATGGCGAATTTTTAAACATATCTCTTTAACTATTTCACCACAATTCAGCTTGCTAAACTCTGATTTTTCAGAGTAAATACATTCAAAAGAGTGAATAATTGGAATGTTAATTATCTCTCTATTTTGTTTCTTGTAAATATATGGTGTCTTTAGAGATATATATTTTAAATACTGGGAAAATGGTGCATATAATCTTAAAAAGTTATTCCCAATAATCATATCTACACTTGTATCTTGTTGATATATTGTTGGTACTACAAATAGTTTTTCTTGTATAATTAATGTAATTCTTGTTACCACCCAATATAGTGGGTGTATTGATCCATCTGCTATTTGTATTTTGACTGGTTTTTCTAATTTTTCCCATTTGTCAAACATAGACAAATACTTACTCCAGTATCTATATATGTTTCAGTTTCTTTTTTTACTTTTTTCCACTATTATTTTTATATAAGTATTATTCGGAGATAATTCATCTTCAAGATATTCATATATGCTTTCATCAGTATCAGTTAATTCTTCTTCTAATGGTTCAAGTTCATATATTCGGTTTACTTGCTTTATTAATTTTGATTTTTCTTTAAAATCTTTTTTCTTTTCGCTGAGGACATTCATTAGCATAATGTCCTTCAGTATTACATATCCAATAGACACATTTCTTTTTTCCTTTCGGACAATATTTTTTTGGTGTTATTTTATTTTTCCTAAATAATTTTTTCTTGTTATTTTTATAATATGTTTTCTTCCTTGGGTATCTTCTCTTTAATTTTAGTTTCCTATAATATTTTCTTTTTCTTGCTAGTTTTTAACAGCCATAATTTCCAGGTTTTTCCATTTCTGGGAAATCACAGCAAATTGCAATACTCCCTATATTTAATTGTCTTATTGCTTCTCTTGCTATACATTGTTCTCTTAATTCTTGGTATACAGTTTGAATAATTCCTCCTAGGGTATTAGCTGTTTCATTTTGTCTGGATTCTCATAATTTCTTTATTCTAGTATCAAGGGGATATGGAAGCTTATCTATAGAAATATTTGTAAGTTTCCTTTCATCCTTCATTCACTTGATAATAATATTTTTGGTATTCACAGATAAAGCTTTCTATTTGACACATGTCACATATTTGCATTTTGTTTAGATGAGTTTTAACCTTTTCATTTAAGAATTTTTTTTTCTTGTTGATCAAACATAGTATATCCTAGAAATTCTTGATATATGTTGAGTTTTGAATCTAGGCAAGTATACCTAGTCGTACAAGTAATACGGTGGTGAGACCGATATCGTTCCCACGAGGACTGAGACAAGTACTAGCACGTACCGAATCAATTACTATCTAACCGAATCTTTGGATTGAAGGGAGTTCTATACTAATTATCAAGCCCAAAACAAACAAAAGAAAAGGAACAGACTCTTTTCGGTTTTTTATCAAATACTTGGAGTGCAGAAAAAGGTGATTTTTAAATATGATAAAGATGTTGGGACTAGACTTCACTAAACCTTAGCTTCATGCAATTATCAAGAACACCAATCCAGTTTATGCATTCAAATATTAAAATCAATCCATTAGATTACTCAAGCCCTGATTCCTCAGATGACAAGAGCCTAAATCCCCTAATTAAACCCTAATTCCTTAGGTGACCTAACTAGTGAATTTGCATTAAGAGTAGGGATTACACGATTACTAATAAACCAAAATCCATTCTTAGATACAAGGTTTACTAGGTGATTAATTCCAGATCAAGAATTGATAAGAACGTCCCCATTGCAAATCAAATCTCAAAATCAGTTTATGGGTGATCAAACCACAAAAGGCATTAAGCATAGGAATTAAACACTAATATGAAGGCATAAACACATACTGATAATTCAAAGCAATTACATGATATTCGGTTCAGTTACATCTAATCCCAACAAAGAGGGATTTAGCTACTCATGATTACAGAGAAAACTAAAACCAGAGAAATAGAGATAAGGGGAAGAAGGAACTCCATGGGAGCACTCCACAGTAGCCCCCTGGTGCAGAGAAGATGTCTCTTTTCCGTGACGGGTTCTGCCTTGGGCGCGCTTTCAAAAACTTGTTTGTCACGGCCGTGACACTCATCACGGCTAGGCCGTGATCGCTTTTGCCTTCACCAATTGATCTGTCACGGTCGTGATGGGCATCACGGCCTGGCCGTGACAGATTCTGCCTAGAAGGGGTCTGACTCAATTAACATGTCACGGCCGTGATGGGCATCATGGCTAGGACATGACAGCTTCTGACTTTTGCCTTCTTTCTTCTTCAGTTTTGCTCGATCATGGCCGTGATGGTCATCACGGCTAGGCCGTGATGGTCATCACGGATAGGCCGTGATGGGCTCTGTTTGGCTCATTTTCTTCACCTTTCAAGCTCTATCTTCATCCAAGCTCCATCATGGTCAATTTTGAGCATTTTCTCTTTAATTCCTGCAAAACAACACCACGAAACCACCTTACCCATTCCAAGATAAAAACTAACTAAAAATAAAATTAAATATGCCTAAACTATATGAAAATGCATGCAAAAAATGTACACGAATTATGATGTGAAATCACACTATCAAATCACCCCAAGCTTATTCATTTGCTTGTCCTCAAGCAATCACTAAGGCCAGAAGATATAAATAATCAGAACATGGATAATGAACCAAGAACCCGAGTAACTAATCCAACTAACATGCATTTCAAATAATTCAGCAAGAGACAATTAATTCAAGTCCAATTAGGAGCTTAGGTTTCCTAGACTCATATTCTCACCGATTCGGGCACTCTTTCTCACCTCACTCAAGTGTTTAAGGATATATGACAATTCGATCAATTTCCTCAAGGAATGAATTCTACCATAAGCTTGACTATCAACCAGATCTCTACTTTATTAATGAAAACAATTAAGAATCAAGAGGTCTTTTACTTTGGTTGTAACGGGGCCATGGGATTAATCGTTAGGTGGGGAAATCAAGAAAAGGAAATTTCAAGAAGGCTAAACAGAATATCAAGCATTGCAACACATGACACCTTCTAAAATACATTTTTGGGTTTTGATTCATTTTTCCACCTTTCTTTCTTTCTTTTTGTTTTATTTCTCACTTTCTTTTTGTCACCCCCTTCTCTATATTTTTTTCTCTCTCTCTCTCTCTTTTTTTTGGAGAAGGGGAGATTTTCAATTCAAGAGAAATATCTTTCTAACTTTTCTCATCCCATACTTTTTCAACTACCTTTTTACCCTTTTTTGTAATACTCTAAAAGGTGCCATACCAAGCATATTCGTCAAGTTAATTCAAGTTACCAAGAAAAGTATTCTATTCTTTCAGGCTTAAAATTGGGCAACTAAGGGGTAGCATTTAGTCAATCAAAGCTCAGAAGGCCGAAAAAATACCTAGTGCCTCAATCATTTTCAAAAATGTTTTCAACAATTTTTAAGATTCAAAATGGTTTTTCGCGGTAAGTAAACGTATAAGGGATTTGATCGCGCATAGACTAACAGGTGCGTCATACCAGCACTAATGCACCAGATCCCATCAGAACTCCGCAGCTAAGCGTGCTTTGGCGAGAGTAGTACTAGGATGGGTGACCTCCCGGGAAGTCCTCGTGTTGCACCTCTTCCCTCCCCCCCCCACCAACTTTATCGGCCGACCCAGTGCATGACACCGGAAGCCGGGTCGCCAAAATGCTGGGGAGGAGGGAGACCGTATACGGCCTCAAACGAGTGCCCCCGCCGATCGGCGGTGCGGGGCCCTCTGGACCGCTGAAACACCAAATCCCAACATAAAGACCCACCGGAAGATGCCGGAAAAGTAGGAAACAGTGTCAAATGAATTTTAAAAAATATGGGACCACGATCGTCAGAAAGGTGCACCCGTCCTGGTAACTATGATGCGGAGAAAA
>CM061067.1:179028642-179068497 GCA_030762895.1 Sophora flavescens
AAACCATAAAAATCAGCAAAATATATGCACGGAGGTGGTTCATAGTAAACATTAGGCATATAACCATATCTGTGATTATCCATGGGAAACAAACAACCAGACAATACAGACAAAACTAATTCAGCAAAGAAAATTTTTTTTTTAATTTTTTTTTATTTTTTATTTCCTGCTAATAACAACAACAAGAGTCCCCGGCAACGGCGCCAATTTTTGGTCGCGCTGTCGCCACGCGCCAAAAAGAACGAGCGTTTACAAAATAATGTAGATAGGGAAGCGATAACTCGAGTATCGTCTCTCAAGGACTCTTAGGTGTTGTTGTTATTAACAGAAAATCAGTAAAAGTCAAATTTGGGGGGTTTGAGATTGAAAACTAAATAAAGAAAACAGAACAGAAAAATAATGCAATAAAAAGTAATTACCAAATAAGCTAAAGAACGATCAACCTACTGTTCTCGATTTCCCACTATCATTGGTTCATATAAATCCAAGCGCTAAGCAGATTCTAATCCCCTCCCGGTTGTAGCAACAATTAACAACGCAATCACTACTACGGATGTATGTTCCTATTCCCGAAATAACAAACGGGGTTAAGCTCTCATGAACAAACGAACATGAATGAACACACGCGAAATAACAAACGCGATTAATTATAGAAACAAAACATCACCGAAATGAATCAACACAACACTATACACTCCTGAAATAACAAACAGAAATGTATAGCATGGCATTGAAAAGAGAAAAGCATATGAAAACAGGAAATACATAACCTCAAATGTAAATGGAAACCAATCCCAGTAGATTAACCAAGGAGACTAGTTCTCCATTACAGACATAAGCACAAAAGAAAAGAAAATAAACTACTGAAACTACTACTACTGACTAAAAACTAGCTAGTTGGTCGCGCTGTCGCCACGCGCCAAAAAGAACGAGCGTTTACAAAATAATGTAGATAGGGAAGCGACAACTCGAGTATCGTCTCTCAAGGACTCTTAGGTGTTGTTGTTATTAACAGAAAATCAGTAAAAGTCAAATTTGGGGGGTTTGAGATTGAAAACTAAATAAAGAAAACAGAACAGAAAACAATGCAATAAAAAGTAATTACCAAATAAGCTAAGGAACGATCAACCTACTGTTCTCGGTTTCCCACTATCATTGGTTCATATAAATCCAAGCGCTCAGCAGATTCTAATCCCCTCCCGGTTGTAGCAACAATTAACAACACAATCACTACTACGGATGTTTGTTCCTATTCCCGAAATAACAAACGGGGTTAAGCTCTCATGAACAAATGAACATGAACGAACACACGCGAAATAACAAACGCGATTAATTATAGAAACATAACATCACCGAAATGAATCAACACAACACTATACACTCCTGAAATAACAAACAGAAATGTATAGCATGGCATTGAAAAGAGAAAAGCAAATGAAAACAGGAAATACAGAACCTCAAATGTAAATGGAAACCAATCCCAGTAGATTAACCAAGGAGACTAGTTCTCCATTACAGACATAAGCACAGAAGAAAAGAAAATAAACTACTGAAACTACTACTACTGACTAAAAACTAGCTAGCCACAGGCCAAAAACTAGCCAACAGCCCAGCCAACCTTCAGTTCTGTCTAAAACAGGCTTATATACTACTTCTGGACTCCGCTGACTCGCGAGGCGAGCACAAATTCGCGAGGCGAATAATGCGAACAGTCTGCAACTTTTGATCTTCTCGCGAGGCGAGCATATCATTCGCGAGGCGAGCCTCTTCAGATTCCAAACTGCAACGCCTGTGACCTTTCACACGGGTAAACCGTGATGCTTTCTGACTTCCAGGGCTGGATTACTCGCGAGGCGAGTCAAGTCTTCGCGGGGCGAGACAGAATGGTTGCAATTTCTCTGGTACAGTCACCTTCTGGTTCGCGAGGCGAACATCCTTCTCACTGGGCAAAAGCTCCAGAATTATTTCCTTTTATTAACCTGAAAATAGAAAATAGAATAAGTGTTTTATTTAACTCTAAATCAACTAAATTAACTTAAAAATACTTTACAGACTCAAAATGCTGCTTAAAGACAATCAAGTCTAATTTGGGTGAAAATGATATAAAATTAGCACGAAGCCATGGTCTTTACTAGTTATAAAACCAGTCAACTAGAGGCTCATCAAAATACCCCAAACTTAAACTTTGCTTGTCCCCAAGCAAACTAAAACTCAAAAACTTAAAAAAGACTCAAGACATGGCAAAACATGGCAAGCTTAAGGATTCAATCAGTTTCATGCAGTTTCAAGCAATCCATCAGAATACTTCAATGTTCCCCCCTTTCAAATCAAGTAATCCCCACAATCATTTATTCTAAACAATTGAGACATTCATCATTCCAGCAATCATTAATCTAAGCAGGGGATCCAAGTTACACACAAAAAGGAGATCACCATATTCAAACAACTGCCTTCCTCACAAGGGTATTTAGTGTTCACTCATTCGCTCAGTTTGTGTCAGGTTATCAACATTTCTCTCAATTTCACTTTTAAGAGCACTTCCCATAAATTTGATTTTCATCTCAAAATGGTTCCCACGGAAAACATGCATGCAACAACAAAAGGTCTTTTATGGGTTGTAATGGGGCCTGGCTAAGGGTAGGATATACAAAGGAGCTAGCTAAAGACCCTAGGAACTAAGAGAGCATGAACATTATTTACACTTTGAAATTCCACTCAAGTTCCTTTTCTCATTTTTCTTTTTGCCTTGGGTGACTACGAGCCTTGTTATTTCAACACTTTTTTTTTCCAATCCGAATAACATGTCACACCTTGTAGCCACCCCCAAACTTAGTTTCTTGCACCCATTCTAAGATTCCATGCTCTCCTAATCCTAAGATCGGGTTAACATGGTTTTCCAGATTTTAGCTTATAACATAAGGTTAACAAGAATTAACAGGCTAATTAGGCTCAATGGGGCTAACTAAGGAACATGCATTGGGGATGGTTATTTTAGGCCAAGTAGCTATTTACAAAGAAAATGCCTAAATCATCTGAAGCAAACACATAATCATGCAAACCAAAAAGAGACTCAAGCAAATTCAGGAAAGTGCAACTTGAAAAGTGATTCTCACACAGTCAAAAACATGTTGGAGGCTCAAAACCTCACCTGGACATTTTTGCAAATTGTTTGAGAGAGATTCTATCCCTAGTGTGTGCTTCCTATCACCCCAAACTTATCATAAATCAAGCCATCATAACAAAATCCCAAAGTTCAAATTTCAATCACATGGGGATCAATTTCTCAATTTTCAAATCCTAGGGGGAACAGTCAACACATAACATGCAATCAATCTATGCAAAATCAATAAAATCCAATAAACTTGCCAATACAAGAATCAACACAACTCCTGAGCTTCTCAAATTATTCAGGAGCTTTATTGAAAACAAAACAGAAATAAAGCAAGCATAATTAAAAGGAAAAGGTTTAGAGAAAACTCATTGAGGGCCGGTTCCACCAGGATCCCACTGTCTGTGATACAGTGACCACGGAATGCTTAAAGTACGAGATGATCCTCCCGGATCCCATGGCCTACAGCATAATGCCCACGTGGTAGACAAATGATAGAAGCTCATTCCATGCTTCCCTAACTTGCAGCCTTGATATGGAGGTGAGTGAGTGATAGTTACGGTGACTCCTTCCAGTGCGGCGAACTTCTCACTCCCTCTTGGGTCAAAGATGACCGCTTTCTCAACAAAATCCTCCCAATTAAATTGGGGTTCAATCCCTTGGACTGGCCATGGTGCAAGATCCAAAGGCTTAAACTCCATCACTGGTGGCTCCACAGGGGGAGGTGGCAGATAGGTAGCTGGGGTTACTGGTGCTGCTTCAACTTCTGCAAGGTCTTCATCCACTGCACTACCGGATTCATCACTTGTTAAACCTGCAGAAATTTCAGCACACACCACAGAAAGGTTAGAGTTAGTACAGTCAATAGATATATTACAAGAAACTGAGGAGGGTGGCTGCTCAATGGATGGTATATTTGGAACTTCGGCCGAACAGACAGCTTCACTCTCACTATCACCCTGCAAAATAGAGTCAAGAAACTCAGCACAAACAACACACGGGTTAGTGTCAGTACAGTCAGTACATGTAGTAAAAGAAACTGAGTTAGTAACGGTCTGAATGTCTGGACTTTCAGCACTCAATTCATCCACCCCATCACTCTCAACACATGCATTTGATTTAATTGAATCATCTACTTCCAAAGGTTCTTCATCATCCTCAGGCACGGTGAAGCAGATGTCCTCCTGATCCTCATTTTCTATGTTTCCTGAACAGAATAAACCTGCATAACAATCTATACACAAAGCAGTGCCGGAACAATAACAATCAGCACATGCATTAGAATCAGGGGATTCAACACACAGTTCATCAATAGAAACATTATCAAAATCATCATCAGAAGTATTTTCAGGAATAACTTGTGACTCTGTATGTTCTTCAAGGGGCTGTGGAGTTAGCATTGTAGCCGAGTTGGCAAAAATTTGATCAATTTGAATGGACAACTTCTGAGATTCAGCTTCTCCCCTCTTATGTCTTTCAAGACTTTGTTCCTCCATCCGTTGAATTTGTTCTGCCATCCTCTGTTGGAATTCGAGATTGTATGCTTCCATTTGTGCAGTTATTTGTCCAGCCATTTGCTTGAACAGGTCCTCTAGTGAAGGTTCGGAAGGTGCAGCTCTGAAGGCAGGATATTATCTAAACAGGAAGGCTTCCTTCAAATCAAACCAGCTTGAGATGGAATTCTCATCAAGACAATACAACCAATCCCTTGCAGCACCTTCAAGTGAGAACTGGAAAGCTTCCATCTTGATGTGGTCTTCTGTTATTCCTTTAGGTCTCAGCATTATAGAACAAGCAATCTGGAATTCCCTCAGATGCTCCTGCGGATTTTCACCTGCAAGACCACTAAACCTTGGCAACCAGTATGATAAACCATAAAAATTAGGAAAATATATGCATGGTGGTGGTTCATAGTAAACATTAGGCATATAACCATATCTGTGATTATCCATGGGAAACAAACAACCAGACAATACAGACAAAACTAATTCAACAAAGAATTTTTTTTAAAATTTTTTTTTTATTTTTTATTTCCTGCTAATAACAACAACAAGAGTCCCCGGCTACGGCGCCAATTTTTGGTCGCGCTGTCGCCACGCGCCAAAAAGAACGAGCGTTTACAAAATAATGTAGATATGGAAGCGACAACTCGAGTATCGTCTCTCAAGGACTCTTAGGTGTTGTTGTTATTAACAGAAAATCAGTAAAAGTCAAATTTGGGGGGTTTGAGATTGAAAACTAAATAAAGAAAACATTACAGAAAAACAAGGCAATAAAAAGTAATTACCAAATAAGCTAAAGAACGATCAACCTACTGTTTTCGATTTCCCACTATCATTGGTTCATATAAATCCAAGCACTAAGCAGATTCTAATCCCCTCCCGGTTGTAGCAACAATTAACAACACAATCACTACTACGGATGTATGTTCCTATTCCCGAAATAACAAACGGGGTTAAGCTCTCATGAACAAACGAACATGAACGAACACACGCGAAATAACAAACGCGATTAATTATAGAAACATAACATCACCGAAATGAATCAACACAACACTATACACTCCTGAAATAACAAACAGAAATGTATAGCATGGCATTGAAAAGAGAAAAGCATATGAAAACAGGAAATACAGAACCTCAAATGTAAATGGAAACCAATCCCAGTAGATTAACCAAGGAGACTAGTTCTCCATTACAGACATAAGCACAAAAGAAAAGAAAATAAACTACTGAAACTACTACTACTGACTAAAAACTAGCTAGTTGGTCGCGCTGTCGCCACGCGCCAAAAAGAACGAGCGTTTACAAAATAATGTAGATAGGGAAGCGACAACTCGAGTATCGTCTCTCAAGGACTCTTAGGTGTTGTTGTTATTAACAGAAAATCAGTAAAAGTCAAATTTTGGGGGTTTGAGATTGAAAACTAAATAAAGAAAACAGAACAGAAAACAATGCAATAAAAAGTAATTACCAAATAAGCTAAGGAACGATCAACCTACTGTTCTCGGTTTCCCACTATCATTGGTTCATATAAATCCAAGCGCTCAGCAGATTCTAATCCCCTCCCGGTTGTAGCAACAATTAACAACACAATCACTACTACGGATGTTTGTTCCTATTCCCGAAGTAACAAACGGGGTTAAGCTCTCATGAACAGATGAACAAGAACGAACACACGCGAAATAACAAACGCGATTAATTATAGAAACATAACATCACCGAAATGAATCAACACAACACTATACACTCCTGAAATAACAAACAGAAATGTATAGCATGGCATTGAAAAGAGAAAAGCAAATGAAAACAGGAAATACAGAACCTCAAATGTAAATGGAAACCAATCCCAGTAGATTAACCAAGTAGACTAGTTCTCCATTACAGACATAAGCACAGAAGAAAAGAAAATAAACTACTGAAACTACTACTACTGACTAAAAACTAGCTAGCCACTGGCCAAAAACTAGCCAACAGCCCAGCCAACCTTCAGTTCTGTCTAAAACAGGCTTATATACTACTTCTGGACTCCGCTGACTCGCGAGGCGAGCACAAATTCGCGAGGCGAATAATGCGAACAGTCTGCAACTTTTGATCTTCTCGCGAGGCGAGCATATCATTCGCGAGGCGAGCCTCTTCAAATTCCAAACTGCAACGCCCGTTACCTTTCACACGGGTAAACCGTGATGCTTTCTGACTTCCAGGGCTGGATTACTCGCGAGGCGAGTCAAGTCTTCGCGGGGCGAGACAGAATGGTTGCAATTTCTCTGGTACAATCACCTTCTGGTTCGCGAGGCGAACATCCTTCTCACTGGGCGAAAGCTCCAGAATTATTTCCTTTTATTAACCTGAAAATAGAAAATAGAATAAGTGTTTTATTTAACTCTAAATCAACTAAATTAACTTAAAAATACTTTACAGACTCAAAATGCTGCTTAAAGACAATCAAGTCTAATTTGGGTGAAAATGATATAAAATTAGCACGAAGCCATGGTCTTTACTAGTTATAAAACCAGTCAACTAGAGGCTCATCAAAATACCCCAAACTTAAACTTTGCTTGTCCCCAAGCAAACTAAAACTCAAAAACTTAAAAAAGACTCAAGACATGGCAAAACATGGCAAGCTTAAGGATTCAATCAGTTTCGCACAGATTTCAAGCAATTCATCAGAATACTTCAATGTTCCCCCCTTTCAAATCAAGTAATCCCCACAATCATTTATTCTAAACAATTGAGACATTCATCATTCCAGCAATCATTAATCTAAGCAGGGGATCCAAGTTACACACAAAAAGGAGATCACCATATTCAAACAACTGCCTTCCTCACAAGGGTATTTAGTGTTCACTCATTCTCTCAGTTTGTGTCAGGTTATCAACATTTCTCTCAATTTCACTTTTAAGAGCACTTCCCATAAATTTGATTTTCATCTCAAAATGGTTCCCACGGAAAACATGCATGCAACAACAAAAGGTCTTTTATGGGTTGTAATGGGGCCTGGCTAAGGGTAGGATATACAAAGGAGCTAGCTAAAGACCCTAGGAACTAAGAGAGCATGAACATTATTTACACTTTGAAATTCCACTCAAGTTCCTTTTCTCATTTTTCTTTTTGCCTTGGGTGACTACAGCCTTGTTATTTCAACACTTTTTTTTTTCCAATCCAGAATAACATGTCACACCTTGTAGCCACCCCAAACTTAGTTTCTAGCAACCATTCTAAGATTCCATGCTCTCCTAATCCTAAGATCGGGTTAACATGGTTTTCCAGATTTTTGGGCTTATAACATTAGGTTATCAAGAATTAACAGGCTAATTAGGCTCAAAGGGGCTAACTAAGGAACATGCATTGGGGATGGTTATTTTAGGCCAAGTAGCTATTTACAAAGAAAATGCCTAAATCATTTGAAGCAAACACGTAATCATGCAAACCAAAAAGAGACTCAAGCAAATTCAGGAAAGTGCAACTTGAAAAGTGATTCTCACACAGTCAAAAACATGTTGGAGGCTCAAAACCTCACCTGGACATTTTTGTAAATTGTTTGAGAGAGATTCTATCCCTAGTGTGTGCTTCCTATCACCCCAAACTTATCATAAATCAAGCCATCATAACAAAATCCCAAAGTTCAAATTTCAATCACATGGGGATCAATTTCTCAATTTTCAAATCCTAGGGGGAACAGTCAACACATAACATGCAATCAATCTATGCAAAATCAATAAAATCCAATAAACTTGCCAATACAAGACTCAACACAACTCCTGAGCTTCTCAAATTATTCAGGAGCTTTATTGAAAACAAAACAGAAATAAAGCAAGCATAATTAAAAGGAAAAGGTTTAGAGAAAACTCATTGAGGGCCGGTTCCACCAGGATCCCACTGTCTGTGATAAAGTGACCACGGAATGCTCAAAGTACGAGATGATCCTCCCGGATCCCATGGCCTACAGCATAATGCCCACGTGGTAGACAAATGATAGAAGCTCATTCCATGCTTCCCTAACTTGCAGCCTTGATATGGAGGTGAGTGAGTGATAGTTACGGTGACTCCTTCCAGTGCGGCGAACTTCTCACTCCCTCTTGGGTCAAAGATGACCGCTTTCTCAACAAAATCCTCCCAATTAAATTGGGGTTCAATCCCTTGGACTGGCCATGGTGCAAGATCCAAAGGCTTAAACTCCATCGCTGGTGGCTCCACAGGGGGAGGTGGCAGATAGGTAGCTGGGGTTACTGGTGCTGCTTCAACTTCTTCAAGGTCTTCATCCACTGCACTACCGGATTCATCACTTGTTAAACCTGCCGAAATTTCAGCACACACCACAGAAAGGTTAGAGTTAGTACAGTCAATAGATATATTACAAGAAACTGAGGAGGGTGGCTGCTCAATGGATGGTATATTTGGAACTTCGCCGAGCAGACATGCCTTCTCTCTCACTATCACCCCGCAAAATAGAGTCAAGAAACTCAGCACAAACAACACACGGGTTAGTGTCGATCTGATCGAAGACATGTAGTAAAAGAAACTGAGTTAGTAACGGCCTGAATGTCCGGACTTTCAAGACTCAATTCATCCACCCCATCACTCTCAACACATGCATTTGATTTAATTGAATCATCTACTTCCAAAGGTTCTTCATCATCCTCAGGCACGGTGAAGCAGATGTCCTCCTGATCCTCATTTTCTATGTTTCCTGAATAGAATAAACCTGCATAACAATCTATACACAAAGCGATCTTGAACAATAACAATCAGCACATGCATTAGAATCAGGGGATTCAACACACAGTTCATCAATAGAAACATTATCAAAATCATCATCAGAAGTATTTTCAGGAATAACTTGTGACTCTGTATGTTCTTCAAGGGGCTGTGGAGTTAGCATTGCAGCCAAGTTGGCAACAATTTGATCAATTTGAATGGACAACTTCTGAGATTCAGCTTCTCCCCTCTTATGTCTTTCAAGACTTTGTTCCTCCATCCGTTGAATTTGTTCTACCATCCTCTGTTGGAATTCGAGATTGTATGCTTCCATTTGTGCAGTTATCTGTCCAGCCATTTGCTTGAACAGGTCCTCTAGTGAAGGTTCGGAAGGTGCAACTCTGAAGGCAGGATAGTATCTAAACAGGAAGGCTTCCTTCAAATCAAACCAGCTTGAGATGGAATTCTCATCAAGACAATACAACCAATCCCTTGCAGCACCTTCAAGTGAGAACTGGAAAGCTTCCATCTTGATGTGGTCTTCTGTTATTCCTTTAGGTCTCAGCATTATAGAACAAGCAATCTGGAATTCCCTCAGATGCTCCTGCGGATTTTCACCTACAAGACCACTAAACCTTGGCAACCAGTATGATAAACCATAAAAATTAGGAAAATATATGCATGGTGGTGGTTCATAGTAAACATTAGGCATATAACCATATCTGTGATTATCCATGGGAAACAAACAACCAAACAATACAGACAAAACTAATTCAGCAAAGAAATTTTTTTTTAATTTTTTTTTATTTTTTATTTCCTGCTAATAACAACAACAAGAGTCCCCGGCAACGGCGCCAATTTTTGGTCGCGCTGTCGCCACGCGCCAAAAAGAACGAGCGTTTACAAAATAATGTAGATAGGGAAGCGACAACTCGAGTATCGTCTCTCAAGGACTCTTTAGTTGTTGTTATTATTAACAGAAAATCAGTAAAAGTCAAATTTGGGGGGTTTGAGATTGAAAACTAAATAAAGAAAACAGAACAGAAAAACAATGCAATAAAAAGTAATTACCAAATAAGCTAAAGAACGATCAACCTACTGTTTTTGATTTCCCACTATCATTGGTTCATATAAATCCAAGAACTAAGCAGATTCTAATACCCTCCCGGTTGTAGCAACAATTAACAACGCAATCACTACTACGGATGTATGTTCCTATTCCCGAAATAACAAACGGGGTTAAGCTCTCATGAACAAACGAATATGAACGAACACACGCGAAATAACAAACGCGATTAATTATAGAAACATAACATCACCGAAATGAATCAACACAACACTATACACTCCTGAAATAACAAACAGAAATGTATAGCATGGCATTGAAAAGAGAAAAGCATATGAAAACAGGAAATACAGAACCTCAAATGTAAATGGAAACCAATCCCAGTAGATTAACCAAGGAGACTAGTTCTCCATTACATACATAAGCACAAAAGAAAAGAAAATAAACTACTGAAACTACTACTACTGACTAAAAACTAGCTAGTTGGTCGCGCTGTCGCCACGCGCCAAAAAGAATGAGCGTTTACAAAATAATGTAGATAGGGAAACGACAACTCGAGTATCGTCTCTCAAGGACTCTTAGGTGTTGTTGTTATTAACAGAAAATCAGTAAAAGTCAAATTTGGGGGGTTTGAGATTGAAAACTAAATAAAGAAAACAGAACAGAAAAACAATGCAATAAAAAGTAATTACCAAATAAGCTAAAGAACGATCAACCTACTGTTCTCGGTTTCCCACTATCATTGGTTCATATAAATCCAAGCGCTAAGCAGATTCTAATCCCCTCCCGGTTGTAGCAACAATTAACAACACAATCACTACTACGGATGTATGTTCCTATTCCCGAAATAACAAACGGGGTTAAGCTCTCATGAACAAACGAACATGAACGAACACACGCGAAATAACAAACGCGATTAATTATAGAAACATAACATCACCGAAATGAATCAACACAACACTATACACTCCTGAAATAACAAACAGAAATGTATAGCATGGCATTGAAAAGAGAAAAGCAAATGAAAACAGGAAATACAGAACCTCAAATGTAAATGGAAACCAATCCCAGTAGATTAACCAAGGAGACTAGTTCTCCATTACAGACATAAGCACAGAAGAAAAGAAAATAAACTACTGAAACTACTACTACTGACTAAAAACTAGCTAGCCACTGGCCAAAAACTAGCCAACAGCCCAGCCAACCTTCAGTTCTATCTAAAACAGGCTTATATACTACTTCTGGACTCCGCTGACTCGCGAGGCGAGTACAAATTCGCGAGGCGAATAATGCGAACAGTCTACAACTTTTGATCTTCTCGCGAGGCGAGTATATCATTCGCGAGGCGAGCCTCTTCAGATTCCAAACTGTAACGCTCGTGACCTTTCACACGGGTAAACCGTGATGCTTTCTGACTTCCAGGGCTGGATTACTCGCGAGGTGAGTCAAGTCTTCGCGGGGCGAGACAGAATGGTTGCAATTTCTCTGGTACAGTCACCTTCTGGTTCGCGAGGCGAACATCCTTCTCGCGGGGCGAAAGCTCCAGAATTATTTCCTTTTATTAACCTGAAAACAGAAAATAGAATAAGTGTTTTATTTAACTCTAAATCAACTAAATTAACTTAAAAATACTTTACAGACACAAAATGTTTCTTAAAGACAATCAAGTCTAATTTGGGTGAAAATGATATAAAATTAGCACGAAGCCATGGTCTTTACTAGTTATAAAACCAGTCAACCAGAGGCTCATCAAAATACCCCAAACTTAAACTTTGCTTGTCCCCAAGCAAACTAAACCTCAAAAACTTAAAAAAGACTCAAGACATGGCAAAACATGGAAAGCTTAAGGATTCAATCAGTTTCACACAGATTTCAAGCAATTCATCAGAATACTTCAATGTTCCCCCCTTTCAAATGAAGTAATCCCCACAATCATTTATTCTAAACAATTGAGACATTCATCATTCCAACAATCATTAATCTAAGCAGGGGTTCCAAGTTACACACAAAAAGGAGATCACCATATTCAAACAACTGCCTTCCTCACAAGGGTATTGAGTGTTCACTCATTCGCTCAGTTTGTGTCAGGTTATCAACATTTCTCTCAATTTCACTTTTAAGAGCACTTCCCATAAATTTGATTTTCATCTCAAAATGGTTCCCACGGAAAACATGCATGCAACATCAAAAGGTCTTTTATGGGTTGTAATGGGGCCTGGCTAAGGGTAGGATATACAAAGGAGCTAGCTGAAGACCCTAGGAACTAAGAGAGCATGAACATTATTTACACTTTGAAATTCCACTCAAGTTCCTTTTCTCATTTTTCTTTTTGCCTTGGGTGACTACAGCCTTGTTATTTCAACACTTTTTTTTTTCCAATCCAGAATAACATGTCACACCTTGTAGCCACCCCAAACTTAGTTTCTTGCACCCATTCTAAGATTCCATGCTCTCCTAATCCTAAGATCGGGTTAACATGGTTTTCCAGATTTTTGGGCTTATAACATTAGGTTATCAAGAATTAACAGGCTAATTAGGCTCAAAGGGGCTAACTAAGGAACATGCATTGGGGATGGTTATTTTAGGCCAAGTAGCTATTTACAAAGAAAATGCCTAAATCATTTGAAGCAAACACGTAATCATGCAAACCAAAAAGAGACTCAAGCAAATTCAGGAAAGTGCAACTTGAAAAGTGATTCTCACACAGTCAAAAACATGTTGGAGGCTCAAAACCTCACCTGGACATTTTTGCAAATTGTTTGACAGAGATTCTATCCTTAGTGTGTGCTTCCTATCACTCCAAACTTATCATAAATCAAGCCATCATAACAAAATCCCAAAGTTCAGTTTTCAATCACATGGGGATCAATTTCTCAATTTTCAAATCCTAGGGGGAACAGTCAACACATAACATGCAATCAATCTATGCAAAATCAATAAAATCCAATAAACTTGCCAATACAAGACTCAACACAACTCTTGAGCTTCTCAAATTATTCAGGAGCTTTATTGAAAACAAAACAAAAATAAAGCAAGCATAATTAAAAGGAAAAGGTTTAGAGAAAACTCATTGAGGGCCGGTTCCACCAGGATCCCACTGTCTGTGATACAGTGACCACGGAATGCTCAAAGTACGAGATGATCCTCCCGGATCCCATGGCCTACAGCATAATGCCCACGTGGTAGACAAATGATAGAAGCTCATTCCATGCTTCCCTAACTTGCAGCCTTGATATGGAGGTGAGTGAGTGATAGTTACGGTGACTCCTTCCAGTGCGGCGAACATCTCACTCCCTCTTGGGTCAAAGATGACCGCTTTCTCAACAAAATCCTCCCAATTAAATTGGGGTTCAATCCCTTGGACTGGCCATGGTGCAAGATCCAAAGGCTTAAACTCCATCACTGGTGGCTCCACAGGGGGAGGTGGCAGATAGGTAGCTGGGGTTACTGGTGCTGCTTCAACTTCTTCAAGGTCTTCATCCACTGCACTACCGGATTCATCACTTGTTAAACCTGCAGAAATTTCAGCACACACCGCAGAAAGGTTAGAGTTAGTACAGTCAATAGATATATTACAAGAAACTGAGGAGGGTGGCTGCTCAATGGATGGTATATTTGGAACTTCTACCGAAGACATGCTTCACTCTCACTATCACCCTGCAAAATAGAGTCAAGAAACTCAGCACAAACAACACACGGGTTAGTGTCAGTACAGTCAGTACATGTAGTAAAAGAAACTGAGTTAGTAACGGTCTGAATGTCTGGACTTTCAGCACTCAATTCATCCACCCCATCACTCTCAACACATGCATTTGATTTAATTGAATCATCTACTTCCAAAGGTTCTTCATCATCCTCAGGCACGGTGAAGCAGATGTCCTCCTGATCCTCATTTTCTATGTTTCCTGAACAGAATAAACCTGCATAACAATCTATACACAAAGCGATGCTGGGAACAATAACAATCAGCACATGCATTAGAATCAGGGGATTCAACACACAGTTCATCAATAGAAACATTATCAAAATCATCATCAGAAGTATTTTCAGGAATAACTTGTGACTCTGTATGTTCTTCAAGGGGCTGTGGAGTTAGCATTGCAGCCGAGTTGGCAACAATTTGATCAATTTGAATGGACAACTTCTGACATTCAGCTTCTCCCCTCTTATGTCTTTCAAGACTTTGTTCCTCCATCCGTTGAATTTGTTCTTCCATCCTCTGTTGGAATTCGAGATTGTATGCTTCCATTTGTGCAGTTATATGTCCAGCCATTTGCTTGAACAGGTCCTCTAGTGAAGGTTCGGAAGGTGCAGCTCTGAAGGCAGGATAGTATCTAAACAGGAAGGCTTCCTTCAAATCAAACCAGCTTGAGATGGAATTCTCATCAAGACAATACAGCCAATCCCTTGCAGCACCTTCAAGTGACAACTGGAAAGCTTCCTTCTTGATGTGGTCTTCTGTTATTCCTTTAGGTCTCAGCATTATAGAACAAGCAATCTGGAATTCCCTCAGATGCTCCTGCGGATTTTCACCTGCAAGACCACTAAACCTTGGCAACCAGTATGATAAACCATAAAAATCAGGAAAATATATGCATGGTGGTGGTTCATAGTAAACATTAGGCATATAACCATATCTGTGATTATCCATGGGAAACAAACAACCAGACAATACAGACAAAACTAATTCAGCAAAGAAATTTTTTTTTTATTTCCTGCTAATAACAATAAGAGTCCCCGGCAACGGCGCCAATTTTTGGTCGCGCTGTCGCCACGCGCCAAAAAGAACGAGCGTTTACAAAATAATGTAGATAGGGAAGCGACAACTCGAGTATCGTCTCTCAAGGACTCTTAGGTGTTGTTGTTATTAACAGAAAATCAGTAAAAGTCAAATTTGGGGGGTTTGAGATTGAAAACTAAATAAAGAAAACAGAACAGAAAAACAATGCAATAAAAAGTAATTACCAAATAAGCTAAAGAACGATCAACCTATTGTTCTCGGTTTCCCACTATCATTGGTTCAGATAAATCCAAGCGCTAAGCAGATTCTAATCCCCTCCCGGTTGTAGCAACAATTAACAACGCAATCACTACTACGGATGTATGTTCCTATTCCCGAAATAACAAACGGGGTTAAGCTCTAATGAACAAACGAACATGAACGAACTCACGCGAAATAACAAACGCGATTAATTTATAGAAACATAACATCACCAAAATGAATCAACACAACACTATACACTCCTGAAATAACAAACAGAAATGTATAGCATGGCATTGAAAAGAGAAAAGCAAATGAAAACAGGAAATACAGAACCTCAAATGTAAATGGAAACCAATCCCAGTAGATTAACCAAGGAGACTAGTTCTCCATTATAGACATAAGCACAAAAGAAAAGAAAATAAACTACTGAAACTACTACTACTGCGAGGCGAGCACAAATTCATGAGGCGAATAATGCGAACAGTCTGCAACTTTTGATCTTCTCGCGAGGCGAGCATATCATTCGCGAGGCGAGCCTGTTCAGATTCCAAACTGTAATGCCCGTGACCTTTCACACGGGTAAACTGTGATGCTTTCTGACTTCCAGGGCTGGATTACTCGCGAGGCGAGTCAAGTCTTTGCGAGGCGAGACAGAATGGTTGCAATTTCTCTGGTACAGTCACCTTCTGGTTCGCGAGGCGAACATCCTTCTCGCGGGGCGAAAGCTCCAGAATTATTTCCTTTTATTAACCTGAAAACAGAAAATAGAATAAGTGTTTCATTTAACTCTAAATCAACTAAATTAATTTAAAAATACTTTACAGACTCAAAATGTTGCTTAAAGACAATCAAGTCTAATTTGGGTGAAAATGATATAAAATTAGCACGAAGCCATGGTCTTTACTAGTTATAAAACCAGTCAACCAGAGGCTCATCAGAGGCCGTTTACGGTCTCCCGCCTCCGGCGTTTTGGCGACCCCGGCTTTCCGGAGCCATGCTCTGGGTCGGCCGATAAAGTTGTCGTGGGGTTGGGGAAAAAGAGGTGCAACACGAGGACTTCCCAGGAGGTCACCCATCCTAGTACTACTCTCGCCCAAGCACGCTTAACTGCGGAGTTCTGATGGGATCCGGTGCATTAGTGCTGGTTGTTGGTGTAAGCCCTGGAGGCCAATGTATTTCTTTAGACTTACATTTGTATCTTGCTATTATATATATATGATATGAGGCATTCCAGTTTATTGTGTTACTTGTTTAAAATAATAAAGTCCTTAGAATGGAAATTTCAGTTTAATAGAATATCAAGTATATGACTTGATCGTGAGACACTATTGAACAATGAAATCCTATTCTTAAATATCCGTAGTCAAGTATTTTATTAATAAGGACAATAATAATACAATTGAGACTATTATGTGTGCAGACTGATGACCATATCTCACGGGTCATGGATATGAGATATCGAGTCGACACATAGGTACAAATTAGAGTAATGATGTACTGGATTGACCCGCCATGAGAACACTACATGGAGCGTTATGTGAGTGTCATAAGTAGTTCTCATAGTGACAATGGTGCATACAATCCTTTGACCTGAAATCACTACGATCCCTACATGAGGAGTCGTGTGCTTTAATATCGTCAAACGTCATCTGTAATAGGATGATTATAAAGACGGTCATTAGGAATACCACGAGCCATGCAGAGGGATGTGAGTGACCTAGATGGAATTTGTCCCTCCTACATGACAGGAGTAATATCTGTGGGCCCCCTGATAGAGTGAGACTGTAAAATGCATGGCCATGCTGAAATGAGTCAATATGAGATATTGACCTCATTTGTTGTTAAGTCTACTCGGGTATCAGGGAACATGATATTGAACCATACAAGGGTGACACATTCTATGCCTTTTGTTCAATATAGATATATGGACAAAGGGATAATAATGCACATGAATATTTGTCACAGAAAGGTTTCGTCAAATCACTGACTTTCTCACTACTTAGGTAGCAGTGATGTATTGCTAGATACCGCTCACTATTTGTAATATTAAATGGGATTTAATGTTACTACTAACGTTTTGGGAACCTATAGGGTCACACACATAAGAGCGAATTAAAAGAAGCATTAAAAGGAGAGTTGGACTTTCCTATTGGGCCTAGCGCATAGTACATGGGCTTAGGTCAAGTGCTGCTCACTAACTCACTTAAGGAGGCGTTACTATAAGTAGAACACTTAAGTTGTTGTGCACATAAGGTTGATACCCTAGCCGCACAGAGAGAGTAAGAGTGAACAGTAAGCCTCGGTTTTGAAGCTAGCACTGCAAGACAGAGACGCTTCAGGTTCGTGACGTTGGACGTTCACGGAGTCCGCTCGTGTGGATACCTCTGGAGACACCGTTCGTGCGGTGTTCGTGATAGACGAATTTCAACCAACAGCCATCGCTTCAAGAGGTAAACTTTCTAATCATGAATCATGACCATTCGCATGGATCCTTCGATGGGAATTTTTCCGCTGTGTTTTATTTTGTTTTATACGCAAATTCCCAACAGTGTATCAAAGCCGCTTGCGAAACCATGATTCTGTTACGTGGTTTATCTGTTATGTATGATAACATGTTTATAGTGTGAATCATTTTTCTGAAAATTGTTTTTGAAAATCGTTTGCATCTGGTTTGCGAAACCTTGTTTCTGTGATTTTCGTATGTATATGATATATACGTCTATTGCATGTTTGTGTATGTATGCGATATGTACGTTGGTTCTGAATCCTTATTATGTTCTGCGATGGCGTCAAATGTTGATGTTAAACATGATTGTTTTCAGTTCTGTGTTGGCGGCGTTAAGGGGTTTCAGACATGAAAAGTTCATGTTGTTGCGGCTGAGGTTCCAAGTGTTGAAACCGTAGCCGCGGTTCCTTGCAACGTGAAGTGTTCACGGGCCTTGCGGTTTTAGGGTTGAAAGGTTGACGCCCTAGTGTGTAATTTCGAAATTCAAATTTTGAAAATTTTATGTCACCATTTAATAATTATATCAATTACAATAAATGTGATTTATTTTACAATAAATGTGATTTATATAAATGTGATTTATATCAATTACAATAAATGTGATTTGTTACAATAAATGTGATTTATATAAATGTGACTTATATCAATTACAATAAATGTGACTTGTAGTAACAACAATTGTAATAAATGTGATTTATAGTAACATCAATTATAATAAATGTGATTTGTTATATATATGTGTTACGTTTTCAAAATTCAGATTTTGAAATCTCTAATTAATGAAATTAATAATAATAATAATTGTGTATTATTATTGGTTGTTACTATTTATTTGGTGATGTATGGTGAATGGTTATGGCCTTAGTCCTTTTATCTTTTGGTTTATATTTTGAAATACGGCCTACGTGTCGTGCCTTTCTCTTATATTCCATATGTATCTTCTTTTCTCATCTCACTCCCCTCATATGAAAATGAGGTTTCTGTTTATGTAATGTAATGATGGAGACAAGAAGACGTTATCACGTGGGAGATCTTGCTTGGAGAAGCTTGGACGCTCCTAGGTTTTAGTTTAGATTCTCTCATTGGCTTGGGAGAATCAATGCGTTAGGGGCCATAACCATATCACATTTATTTGCCATATATATGTATGAGATGCATGTATGTATATAGTATGTTAAAAGAGTTTAACTAATATATGTATGAGATGCATATATGTAAATAATAAGTTAAAGAGTTTAACAAATGATGAGATCAAACTTTAAACAAATCCCTCAAAAGGAAATATTAAGTCACACTTAAAGGCCTTCCGATGCATGGCACTCGTCAAGACTATGATCGATTAAGTGTGGGTCCGCCAAAGCGGGGTACCTTTATCTATAATAGTAAGGCGCGATGGGACAAATGTAATGTTCAACTGCTATCCATTGGGTCTGACTTAACTAAGCCAACTTCAATAGGATTGAAAGGCTTAGAGGCTCATAAGTTGGGCTTTAGTCCATGTGATGAATTAGAATAAGAGTTATTCACCCAACTGTCCAAGAGTTGCATGAGATGCAATCGGAAAGTGTTTCCTACCTAAATAACCGAATTTTAAGTGATCAGCCAAAGCTGACTTAATGCTAGGTGAAATATGGATCTTGGCCCACTAGAAAATCTTCCAATAGGATTTTCCGAATCAATGATGAGGGTCATTGTTTTGAGTAAAATAGTGGGAGGCGTATTTAATTAAAGACCTAATTAAATAACTTCATGGCATGTGATAAGCCTCTGGCTCATCTAGTTTTATGGCTAGTATGACCAGGGTTTTGTGCAAATTATATCCTATTTTCACCCGAATTAGGTTAGATTGTCCTCAAGCAAGGTTTTGAGTCTCTAAAGTAGTTTTAGGTTAATTTAGCTAGTTTTGAGTTAAAATAATACACTTATGGTTATTTCCTTGTTTTCAGGTTAAGTAGAAGTTGAGAGAATAAAGAACAAGGGATTCGCCCCGCAAGCTTCTTCTTCGCCTCGCGAACCTGAAAGCCAGCAGAACAGTGAAAATTTCATGCTCTCTGGTTCGCCCCGCGACTACACTTATCGCCTCGCGACCCCGAAGGATGACTGTTCCAAGAAATATGCAAGCTCTCTGGGTCGCCTCGCGAATCCACCTTTCGCCCCGCGAGCATGGAAGTCAGAAAGCATCACGGTTAGGTCCTGATGGCCATAACGGGCGTAAGGAGAAGACTCTTCAGATCCTCGCCTCGCGAGCAAGTACTTCGCCTCGCGAGAATGCCAAAGGTTGCTGACTCTTCATGAAATTCGCCTCGCGAATGTGTACTCGCCTCGCGAGCTAGCTGAATTCAGAATTTGTATAAAAGGTTGTTCTGAACAGATTGTAAAGACTTTTGCTTCTCCATTGTTCTGTTTACATTTTTTTCTGTGTGTTTTTGTTTTTGTTAATGGAGAACTAAGTTTCTAGGATTGATCTATTGTAATTGATTTCCATATACTTGAGGTTCTTGTATTTCCTGTTTTGTATGTTTTTTTTTCCTCTTCAATGCCATGCTTTATATTTCTGTTTGCTTAATTCAGGAGTATATTGTATTGTGTTGATTTAATTCCGGTGATATCATGTTCCTATAATTAATCGCATCTGCTTAATTTGCGTGTGTACGTTTCGTGTTCGCTTAGTTCACGAAGGGCTTAACCCCGTTTGCTTAATTCGGGAATAGGGACATGTATCTGTAGTAGTGGTTTCGCTTGTAAATTATTGCTACAACCGGGAGGGGATTAAAATCTGCTTAGGGCTTGGAAATTGCATGAACCTATGATAGTTGGGAAATCAAGAGCCATAGATTAATCTGTTATTGGCCATTTGATAACCTCTTTGAACTGTCTTGTTTTACTGCTCTGTTTTCATTATTTTGTTTTCTTTGATTGCATCTCAATCCAAACCCCCCCCCCCCCAAAACTTATTTTTGAGGAAAATAACACTTTAAGAGTCCTTGAGAACGACAACCGAGTTGTCGCCCTACACTACAGTTTTAAAAACCCGCTCGTCCTTTTTGGCGCGTGCGCGACAGCGCGACCAAAAATTGGCGTCGTTGCCGGGGACTCGGATTTGTTATTTTTCGCATTTTATTTTATTTTATTTTCTTTCTTTTATTTTCTGTTTTTATTTTGAATTAGTCTGGCTACTAGATCTAATAGCCCTGAACTGTGTGAATTTGATCCGGAAATTGAAAGAACACTGCACACACTCCGTAGAGAATTTCGGGCTAGTTCTAGTAGTGATTCTAATTCCAAAACTGTTTTTGAAAACATGGGAGACCAAAGGACATTGAGGCAGCTTGCTGCCCCTGATGTGAATTACAATGGTTTGTGCATTGCTTATCCTGGTGCTGACACTCCTTTTGAATTAAAATCTGGGCTAATCCATTTGTTGCCAAGATTTAATGGTCTTGCAGGTGAAGACCCACACAAGCATCTCAAGGAATTCCAGGTTGTCTGCTCCACAACTTTGAGGCCAGAAGGAGTAACTGAGGATCATATCAAGTTGAAGGCTTTTCCGTTCTCACTCCAGGGAGCTGCAAAAGATTGGCTATTATACCTTGAGCCGAACTCCATTACCACATGGAACGACTTGAAGAAGCTCTTCCTAGAGAAATATTTTCCTGCCTCCAGAGCCGCTTCAATAAGGAAGGAGATATGTGGCATCATGCAAGGAAATGAGTAGCTACCTTATTATTGTGAGAGGTTCAAGCGGTTGACATCCAGATTGCCCCAAAGATCGCATTTACGAACAGCTCCTCATCCAAGTACTTTTATGAAGGGCTACTGCCGATGGATAGGAATATTTTGGATGTTGCTAGTGGGGAGCGTTGGTTGACAAGACTCCATCTCACGCCAAGCAACTCATTGAGAACATGTCACTGAATTCCCAGCAATTTACTACCAGAAGAAATTCTGTTGAGACTAGAGGTGTACATGAGGTCCACACTTCTTCTTCCAACCATGTCCGTGATGATAGAATTGATAGGCTCACTTCTTTGGTAGAGAAATTGGTAATGGATAGGGTTCAGCCTGCGGTGTTGTGTGGCATGTGCAGTTCTCCTGAGCACCCATATGAAGCATGCCCCATTTTGCAAGGAGGATCAGTTACTGAATCACCTCAAGCCTATGCAGTCCATCCGTATAATCAAGGCAATAACCAGAACAGGTACAGCACTCCAGACCTCTCAACAAATAGGTACCATCCTAACTGGAGTAATCATCCTAATCTGCGGTATGGGAACTCATCCCAACAACGACCGATGGCACCTCAGAATCCTCCTCCAGTGGCCACTTCTGCACCTTCTGGACCTTCAATGGAAGACATGTTCAAGCAAATGACTTCACAATTGACTTCACAGATGAATACACAAATGACTACACTTTTCCAGCAGCAAATGGGACAGTTCCAGGCACAGTTCCAGGCCTCACAGGCACAGTATCAGCAGCAAACAAGTGCTAGCATTCAAGATTTGAGGACACATTTTGGACAAATGGCCACAGACATAAATAACATAAAGCAAGCTCAAAGAACAACCCAGCTGCCAGCACAACCAGTGATAAATCCCAATGCCTCCAACCCTAATGTGAGTGCCATATCTCTGAGATCGGGAAAAGTTGTTGAGGCCACCTCTGGAAAGGATGAAGAAACTATTGAGGTAACTCCTGAGCCTACTATTGAGGTAACTCCTGAGCCTACTGTTGAGGTTACTCCTGAGCCTATGGTTGAAGTTGAAGCTGAGAAAGTGTATAGACCACCCATTCCATTCCCACATAGATTGCAGAATAATAAGAAGATTGGTGGTGAAAATAAGGAGAAGGAGATTCTTGATGTTTTCAGAAAAGTAGCTGTAAATATTCCTCTCCTAGATGTGATCAAGCAAGTGCCCAGATATGCCAAATTTTTGAAGGATCTATGCACCAACAAGAGGAAGATGAAGACTAATGAGAGGGTTGACTTGGGAATGAATGTCTCAGCGCTTATCCAATCTAAGCCAGAAAGAGTTGTTGCTTTAACCCCTACTCAGGCACTACCACAGAAGTGCAAGGATCCAGGCACATTCACCATTCCATGCACTATTGGGGACAGGAAGTTTGAAAACTGCATGTTGGACTTGGGAGCATCAATCAATGTCATGCCTACCTCCATCTTTAACAACCTTGATCTTGGGCCATTGCAGTATACAGGTCTTACCATCCAGTTGGCTAACAGGACCAGTGCCCGACCCATGGGAATGGTGGAGGATGTGCTAGTGCAAGTTGATGATTTGATCTTTCCTGCGGACTTCTACATCCTAGACATGGCAGGAGAAACACCTTCCAAAGAGATCACCTATAATCTTGGGCAGACCATTCATGATGACATCCAAGACTAAGATTGATGTGTATGATGGGACTATGTCTATGGAGTTTGGTGGTATTGTGGCCAAATTCAAGATCTTTGATGCTATGAAACACCCATTGGAGGAGCACTCTGTTTTCCACTTAGAGTTGCTTTCAGAGCTTATTGAGGATACTCATGAGGACTTTATTTCTGATTTTCCTTTTCTTTCTGGTTTTGATGATGTATATACTTGTACTAACTGTACTAACACTAACCCATGTTCTGCTTTGTTCGAGTTTTTGGATTCAACTTTGCGGGGTGATAGTGATAGTGAAAGTGAAGTTGTTTGTTCTCTGCAGGTCTTTGGCATCATGGCTATTCCCAATGCACCATCTATTGAGCAGCCACCATCCTTAGAGCTCAAGCCACTCCCAGAGAACCTGAAGTATGCTTACCTAGAGACAAATGAAAGACTTCCAGTCATCATCTCTTCCAGCCTCGACTCTGATCAGGAAGCAAAACTATTGGAAGTTCTAAGGAAGCACAAGAAGGCTATTGGGTGGACTTTAGCTGATATTCCAGGAATTAGCCCCTCCAGATGCATGCACGAGAATTCTATTGGAGGATGGAGCTAAGCCAGTCAAACAGGCCCAAAGGCGACTTAACCCACTGATTCTGGATGTGGTGAAGAAAGAGGTGACTAAGCTTCTACAGGCAGGTATTATATACCCCATCTCTGATAGTACTTGGGTAAGTCCGGTGCAAGTTGTACCAAAGAAGTCCGGTCTAACAAAGAGTTAGGAATGAAAATAATGAGCTTGTGCCTACTAGAGTCCAGAATAGTAGGCAAGAGTTTGTATAGACTATAGGAAGTTGAACCAGGCCACCAGAAAGGATCATTTTCCTTTGCCGTTCATAGATCAGATGCTGGATCGGCTGGCTGGTCAATCTCATTATTGTTTTCTAGATGGCTTTTCCGGGTATTTCCAGATTCATATTGCCCCTGAGGATCAGGAAAAGACCACCTTCACGTGCCCCTTCGGTACGTTTGCTTATAGGAGGATGCCATTTGGCCTTTGTAATGCTCCTGGCACCTTTCAAAGATGCATGCTTAGCATTTTCTCTGAATTTATTGAAAATTGCATAGAGGTGTTCATGGATGATTTTACTGTATATGGCTCCTCATTTGATGCTTGTCTGCATAGTCTGAGTCTAGTTCTACAAAGATGCATTGATACTGATCTGATTTTGAATTATGAGAAATGTCACTTTATGGTAGAACAGGGGATAGTTTTGGGTCATGTAATTTCTAAAGAGGGTATTTCTGTAGATCCTGCAAAAATTAATGTGATTTCTTCATTGCCTTACCCATCTTGCGTACGCGAGATCCGTTCTTTTCTTGGACATGCAGGTTTCTACAGCGCTTTATAAAGGACTTCAAAGAAGATAGCACTGCCATTGTCAAACCTGCTGAAGAATGATGCCCTGTTCCAGTTTGATGAAAAGTGCAAGGAGCCATTTGACTATCTGAAAAAAGCGTTGACTTCTACCCCTGTCATCCAGCCCCCAGACTGGACACTCCCTTTTGAACTAATGTGTGATGCTTCCAATTTTGCTGTGGGAGCAGTTCTGGCACAAAGGGTGGGCAAGGTTGCCCATGTAATTCATTATGCTTCTAGGACCTTAGATGCTGCACAGGCAAATTACACCACCACTGAGAAAGAACTGCTAGCTGTTGTATTTGCACTTGACAAATTTAGGTCATATTTGCTAGGTTCTAGAGTCATTGTTTTTACTGACCATGCAGCTCTGAAATATCTGTTGAAGAAGCCAGAAGCTAAGCCAAGACTGATCCGGTGGATGCTTTTGCTCCAAGAATTCAATGTGGAGATAAAGGATAAAAGTGGAGCTGAAAATTTGGTAGCAGATCACTTGAGCCGGATAGCAAGGGATGAGGATACTTCTCCCATCCAAGATGATTTCCCTGATGAGAGACTTTTACATCTGTATGGGGTAACCCCCTGGTTTGCTGACATAGTCAATTTTCTAGTTGCTGGTGTTGTTCCTGCAGGTACAAGTAGACATAAGTTCCACAAGCTCAAGAGTGATGCAAAGTATTATGTGTGGGATGATCCCTACCTATGGAAGTTTTGCAGTGACCAGGTGATTTCGGAGGTGTGTCCCCGATCATGAGACAGAGTCCATTCTACACTTCTCACATGCCTCTCAAGTTGGAGGACACTTTGGACCTCAGAGGACAGCAAGAAAAGTCCTGGATTCTGGGTTTTATTGGCCCACAATTTTTAGAGATTCCTATGAGGTATACAAGAATTGTAAAGAATGTCAAACAGCAGGCCCTGCCATCACTCGTAGGAGTGAGATGCCTCAGCAGCCCATGCTTTATTGTGAGGTCTTTGATGTGTGGGGGATGGATTTTATGGGTCCTTTCCCTCCTTCTTTTGGTTTTGTATATATTCTTTTGGCTGTAGATTATGTTTCAAAGTGGGTGGAAGCAATCCCCACTAGGACTAACGATGCTCAGATTGTTTCCAAATTTGTTAGGTCCAACATTTTTTGCAGGTTTGGCATACCCAAGGCCATCATCAGTGACCAGGGCACACACTTTTGCAACAGAACCATGGAGGCCTTACTCAGGAAATATGGGGTTGTACATAGAGTGTCCACTGCTTACCATCCCCAAACCAATGGCCAGGCTGAAATATTAAACAGGGAGATCAAGCAAATTCTAGAGAAGATGGTGCAGCCGAACAGAAGGGAATGGAGCCGCCGTCTGGAAGACGCACAGTGGGCCCAGAGGACTGCTTTTAAGACACCTATAGGAATGTCCCCCTTCCGGCTTGTATTTGGCAAGGCATGTCACCTCCCGGTGGAAGTTGAGCATAGGGCATATTGGGCAGTAAAGTGTTGTAACATGGACATGAAGAAATCTGGTGTTGAAAGAAAACTGCAGTTGCAGCAACTTGAGGAGCTTAGGCTAGAAGCCTATGAAAGCTCCAAGATTTATAAAGAGAAAACAAAACTTTTTCATGATAGGATGATTCTTAGGAAAGAGTTTTTTGTGGGTCAGAAGGTCTTATTGTTTAACTCCTGCCTGAGATTGATGGCTGGGAAACTTAGGTCCAAATGGGATGGCCCCTTTGTTGTGACTAATGTGTTTCCTTATGGTGCAGTAGAGATTCAAAGTACAGGTACCAACAAGACCTTCAAGGTTAACAGGCAGAGGCTGAAGCCATTCCATGGTGTGGATGCTGGTATTCCTGTGGAAATTAATGTTGAGGAGCTCTCCTTGGAAGCTCCAACCTATACTGACACTTAATCAGGGAGTTTCTTTTCCTTTCCCTCACTCTGATTTTATAGTTCTTTTGTTCATTGGGGACAATGTATATTTTAAGTGTTGGGGAGGGAACTAGTTGTAGTTTTTCCTTTTCTTTGAATAAAACTCCTGAATAATTTGAGAAGCTCAGGAATATTTGTGTGTTGAGTCTTTTGTTGGCAAGTTTATGGGATTTTGATTGATGTTGCACAGAGTGCTTGCATGATTGATATGTGATGATTCCCCCTAGGCTGAAAATTTTTTTTTGAGTTTGAAAAGTGATTCCCATGTGAAATTGAAAACTGAACTTTGAGATTTTGTTATGATGGCATGATTTATGATAAGTTTGGGGTGATAGGAAGCACACACTAGGGATAGAATCTCTTTCAAATAATTTGCATGAATGTCCAAGTGAGGTTTTGAGCCTCCAACATGTTTTTGATTGTGTGAAAATCACTTTCAAGTTGCACTTTCCTGAATTTGATTGAATCTCTTTTTGGTTTGCATGATTATGTGTTTGCTTCAGATGATTTAGGCATTTTCCTTGTAAATAGCTACTTAGCCTAAAAATAACCAATTCCTAATGCATGTTCCCTAGTTAGCCCCATTGAGCTTATTAGCCTGTTAATTCTTGATAACCTAATGTTATAAGCCCAAAAATCTGGAAAACCATGTTAACCCGATCTTAGGATTAGGAGAGCATGTAATCTTAGAATGGGTGCAAGAAACTAAGTTTGGGGTGGCTGCAAGATGTGATATGTGTTGTTGGGATTGAGAAAAAAAAGGATACAATAAAAAGGTTGGAGCCAAAGGCTTCCATAAAAAAAAAATTGTGAAGAAAAAAGAAAGAAAGAAAGTATTTGAATAAAAAGGCTGGAGTCACCCAAGGCAATTGGAAAGATGAATGGGAAAAGGAACTTGAGTAGAAATTCAAAGTTTAAAAAGTTCATGCTCTCTTAGTTCCTAGGGTCTTCAGCCTAGTACCTTTGCATATCCTACCCTTAGCCAGGCCCCATTACATCCCATAAAAGACCTTTTGATGTTGCTTGCATGTTTTCTGTGGGAACCATTTTGAGATGAAAATCAATTTTTTGGGAAGTGTTCTTGAAAAGTGAAACTGAGTGCAAAGTTGTTAGCCTGACACAAACTGAGTGATTGAGTGATATACTAAATGCCCTTGTGAGGAAGGCAGTTGTTTGAAGTTGGTGATCTCCCTCTTGTGTGTAACTTAGATCCCCTGCTTAGATTGATGATTGCTTGAATGACTAATTTCTCAATTGTTTAGAATGAATGATTGTGGGGATTGCTTTGCTTTAAAAGGGGGGAACTTTGAAGAAAACTGTTTTGATATATTGCTTGAATTCTGTGTAAGGTTGATTCAATCTTTTAAGCTTTCCAGGTCTTGAGTCTTTTTGATTTTTGAGTCTTAGTTTGCTTGGGGACAAGCAAAGTTTAAGTTTGGGGTATTTTGATAAGCCCCTGGCTCATCTAGTTTTATGGCTAGTATGACCAGGGTTTTGTGCAAATTATATCCTATTTTCACCCGAATTAGATTAGATTGTCCTCAAGCAAGGTTTTGAGTCTCTAAAGTAGTTTTAGGTTAATTTAGCTAGTTTTGAGTTAAAATAATACACTTATGGTTATTTCCTTGTTTTCAGGTTAAGTAGAAGTTGAGAGAATAAAGAACAGGGGATTCGCCCCGCGAGCTTCTTCTTCGCCTCGCGAACCTGAAAGCCAGCAGAACAGTGAAAATTTCATGCTCTCTGGTTCGCCCCGCGACTACACTTATCGCCTCGCGACCCCGAAGGATGACTGTTCCAAGAAATATGCAAGCTCTCTGGGTCGCCTCGCGAATCCACCTTTCGCCCCGCGAGCATGGAAGTCAGAAAGCATCACGGTTAGGTCCTGATGGCCATAACGGGCGTAAGGAGAAGACTCTTCAGATCCTCGCCTCACGAGCAAGTACTTCGCCTCGCGAGAATGCCAAAGGTTGCTGACTCTTCATGAAATTCGCCTCGCGAATGTGTGCTCGCCTCGCGAGCTAGCTGAATTCAGAATTTGTATAAAAGGCTGTTCTGAACAGATTGTAAAGACTTTTGCTTCTCCATTGTTCTGTTTACATTTTTTTTCTCTGTGTGTTTTCGTTTTTGTTAATGGAGAACTAAGTTTCTAGGATTGATCTATTGTAATTGATTTCCATATACTTGAGGTTCTTGTATTTCCTGTTTTGTATGTTTTTTTTTTCCTCTTCAATGCCATGCTTTATATTTCTGTTTGCTTAATTCAGGAGTATATTGTATTGTGTTGATTTAATTCCGGTGATATCATGTTCCTATAATTAATCGCATCTGCTTAATTTGCGTGTGTACGTTTCGTGTTCGCTTAGTTCACGAAGGGCTTAACCCCGTTTGCTTAATTCGGGAATAGGGACATGTATCTGTAGTAGTGGTTTCGCTTGTAAATTATTGCTACAACCGGGAGGGGATTAAAATCTGCTTAGGGCTTGGAAATTGCATGAACCTATGATAGTTGGGAAATCAAGAGCAACAGATTAATCTGTTTTTGGCCATTTGATAACCTCTTTGAACTGTCTTGTTTTACTGCTCTGTTTTCATTATTTTGTTTTCTTTGATTGCATCTCAATCCAAACCCCCCCAAAACTTATTTTTGAGGAAAATAACACTTTAAGAGTCCTTGAGAACGACATCCGAGTTGTCGCCCTACACTACAGTTTTAAAAACCCGCTCGTCCTTTTTGGCGCGTGCGCGACAGCGCGACCAGCATGATACTTATATTTTGCATATTTATCTCTGTAGATTACCATGGCATCAAACACATCAAGTAACCTGTCATTGCGATCCGTCCTTGAGAAGGACAAACTATCCGGAACGAATTTTCTGGACTGGTACAGAAACTTGAGGATTGTCCTCAAACATGAGAAAAAGCTGTATGTTCTTGAGGAGCCTATTCCTGAGGAGCCACCGGCTTCAACTGCTCCTAGGGCTGACAGAGATGCTTATAAGAAGCATCAGGATGACGCCTTAGACGTCGGCTGTCTTATGCTTGCTACCATGACCTCTGAGCTGCAAAAGCAACATGAGACCATGGAGGCGTACGATATGATCGTGCACCTCAAGTTGCTCTACCAAGAGCAAGCAAGGCATGAGCGGTTCGAAGTTTCCAGAGCCCTTTTCCAGTGTAAATTGGCGAGAAGGGAGCCTGTGAGGTCCTCATGTACTACGAGATGATCGGGTACATTGAGAATCTCGAGAGACTGGGATTTCCTTTAGGCAAAAGAGTTGGCCACCGACTTGGTTCTGCAATCGTTGCACGAGAGCTATAGTCAGTTTGTCATGAACTTCAATATGAATGATCTTGACAAACCTTTGCCGAATTGTTGAGCATGTTGAGAACTGTTGAACAAAATATTAACAAAGGAAAGGGGAAGGCCATTTTGATGGTCCAGGCTGGAAATAGCAAGAAGCAGCCCAAGAAGCCCAAGAACAAACAAAAGGGCAAGGGCAAGGGCAAGGCCATCAACAAGATCAAACCCAGTACTTCTGGTTTGAAGCCTGTGGGTGGTGTGGCTAAGGAAGGCAATTGCTTCCACTGTGGTCGGACCGGACATTGGAAGAGGAACCGCCCAAAATACCGGAAGAGATCAAGAAGAAGAAGGGAAGTGAGACTTCCGCCAGGTATGTTTGTTATAGAAGTCAATTTATCTACTTCTGCATCATGGGTATTAGATACTGGATGTGGTTCTCACATTTGTACAAATGTGCAGGACCTAGACAGGAGTAGACCATTGACAAAGGGCGAAGTCGATCTACGAGTCGGAAATGGAGCAAAGGTTGCTGCTTTAGCTGTAGGGACTTATGTATTGACTTTGCCCACTGGGCTTACTATTCAGTTAGAGAACTGTTATTTTGTGCCTGCAATTAGCAGGAATATCATTTCCGTTTCTTGTTTGGACAAGATTGGTTTTTCTTTTATAATAAAGAACAAAAGTTGTTCTATTTATTTGGATGATATTTTCTATGCTAGTGCACACATGAGTAATGGACTTTATGTCCTTGATCTTGAAATGCCCATCTATAACATAAATACTAAGAGGTTCAAACCAAATGAGTTGAACCTGTCTTATCTTTGGCATTGTCGTTTAGGCCATATAAATGAGAAGCTCATTTCGAAGCTCCATAAAGATGGACTCTTGGACTCATTTGATTATGAATCATATGAGATATGCGAGTCTAGTTTATTGGGAAAGATGACTAAAGCTCCATTCACCGGCAAAGGTGAAAGAGCCAACGATCTTTTGGGTCTTATACATAGCGATGTATGCGGACCCCTAAACACATTAGCTAGAGGTGGTTTTCAGTACTTCATCACATTTACTGATGATTTCAGTAGATATGGATTTGTGTATCTTATGAAACATAAATCGAAATCCTTTGAAAAGTTCAAGGAATTCAAAAATGAGGTACAAAACCAACTTGGTAAGAATATTAAAACTCTTCGATCAGATCGAGGTGGTGAATATTTGAGCCTAGAGTTTGATGATCATCTGAAAGAGTGTGGAATTTTATCTCAACTCACTCCACCTGGAACACCACAATGGAATGGTGTTTCTGAGAGGAGAAATCGGACCTTGTTGGACATGGTTCGGTCTATGATGAGTCATGCAAACCTTCCAAACTCTTTCTGGGGACATGCTCTATTAACAGCAGATTTTACACTTAACCGTGTTCCATCCAAAACGGTAGAAAAGACACCATATGAGATATGGACTGGTAGACGACCCAGCATATCTTTTATGAAGATTTGGGGTTGTGAAGCATATGTAAAACGTCAAGTTTCTAATAAGCTTGATCACAAATCTGATAAATGCTTCTTTGTGGGGTATCCCAAAGAAACCAAGGGATACCAATTCTATAATCCTTCCGAAGGCAAAGTGTTTGTCGCACGGACTGGTGTATTCCTAGAAAAGGAGTTTATCTCCATAGGAACCAGTGGGAGGAAGATAGAACTTGAAGAAATTCAAGAATCACAGAGTAGTGACCTACCATTGGTGGAACAGGAGCAACCTTCACAGAATGCTGTGGAGGAACAACCCGCTCCAGTAGCACAAGACGAGCGTAGGTATAACAGGATACATCACCAGCCTGAGAGATATGGATTTCTCATGACTCCACAAGGTGATGTATTTCTCATGGATCAAGATGAGCCTGTGACCTACCAGGAGGCCATCACTGGCCCAGAATCTGAGAAGTGGCTTGAGGCCATGAAATCTGAGATGGATTCCATGTACACCAACCAGGTATGGACCTTGGTAGAGCCACCTGAAGGGGTAAAACCCATAGGGTGCAAGTGGGTTTTCAAAAAGAAAACTGACATGGATGGTAAGGTACACACCTTTAAGGCACGATTGGTCGCTAAGGGTTTCAAGCAAATTCATGGTGTCGACTATGATGAGACCTTTTCGCCTGTTGCGATGCTTAAATCCGTCTGGATCGTACTTGCTATCGCTGCATACCATGATTATGAGATATGGCAGATGGATGTTAAAACTGCTTTCCTTAATGGAAAGCTTCTTGAGGATGTGTGCATGACACAACCTGAAGGCTTTGGCATTTCAGAGGATGCCAGAAAGGTATGTAAATTGCAGCGATCAATCTATGGATTGAAGCAAGCTTCCAGAAGTTGGAACCTTCGTTTTGATGATGCTGTAAGACAGTACGGATTCATCAAAAATGAAGATTAACCTTGTGTCTACAAGAAGGTTAGTGGGAGCATTGTTGTTTTTCTGGTGTTATATGTAGATGACATATTACTCATTGGAAATGACATCCCTACACTACAAAATGTAAAGACATGGTTAGGGAATTGCTTCTCTATGAAACATTTGGGTGAAGCTACCTATGTATTGGGAATCAGGATCTATAGGGATAGATCACTGAAATTGCTTGGCCTAAGTCAGAGTACATACATAGACAAAGTGTTGAGACGCTTTAACATGCATGAATCCAAGAAAGGACTCTTGCCTATGTCACATGGTATATGCCTATCAAAGGCACAATCCCCTTCCACTCAAGAAGAAAGGGATCACATGAGTAAGATTCCATATGCATCTGTGTTGTGACTCCGGCAAGTGTACCGGGTCGTCGCAAGTAATAAAAATAACACGGTAAGTAATTACCGAGGTCGAACTCAAGGATTGGGCTACCAATTCGACTAATCCGCGGGAAGTCAGATACGTTCGGTCAAGTTACGGAAGAAGGTGGTTGAGAGAGAGAATAATATCAAAATTCAATTAACAAGTCTAAATAAACTAATTAACTAAAAATCAGAAAACTAAAATGTCCAAGGTCACAAATCCACCTACCCAATATGTACACCCAAGTGATGATGAATTCCTCCCTAGGTTCAATTACAATGTCAACCGGGACCCCTAAATTCTCCTAAATCCACTCTCGTGCTCATTAGGACGTATTCGACGATTGGATTAATTACTTACTAGGTCTCATAATCCTAATCTCGAATTCTGTTAATTCATGTTCCCTATAAGGTTGCACCGATCTCCTACTCACTCTCGTGCAATATTCGATCGATGATCCTAATTCAAGTTCTAAACGCGAATCGCTGACTAAGCCTCATCACGTTAACAAGTCAATCACGCAACACATATGATTAACACAATCAAATCAGAATTAGAAAACAAGAATTGAATTAAAGGAGAAAAACATACATCATATTGGATTTACATCGCCATGGGTGGCTTCATCGTTCCCTCGGACGACGGGGATTAGTTCCTCATGCTCATAGACAAGCGCTCGGACATAATCACCATCGTAAAATAAAAAGAAACCAGAAAAGGAGACGCAGCTCCAAGGAGAAATAAGGATTCGTAACTACTGCCCTAACCTAAGTGGAAAACTGCCTCCTAAAGTTGTATCCGCATTCTGATATGCAACAGCCTTTAAATAGTAATCCTGATCTGCGCTCTCTCGCGAGGCGAGCAGACTCTCGCGAGGCGAGAATTAAAATTGGCGCGCTTTCAATTTAAACTCTCGCGAGGCGAGCAGCCTCTCGCGGGGCGAGTCTTCAATTCTAGGCTGTGACCTTCATCACGGCTGGGCCGTGATGGTCTCTGACTTCCAAGTCTTCATTCTCTCGCGGGGCGAGCTTCTTCTCGCGGGGCGAGTCTTCAAATAATCGGATACCTGATGCGTGATTTTTAAGATATAAAGGCAAGTGCACCTTGTCGCAATCAAGTAATACGGTGGTGAGACCGGTTATCGTATCCACAGGGATCGGATGTCAATTACCAATTCACAAAATTAACAACTATCTAGACTAAACTATGGTATGAGAGATTAAAACAGAAAACAAAGAAATAAAATATTTTTGGTCTTTTGGGAATTTTATCGAACACTTGGTATGCAAACAGAGATGTGGCTAAGATTGTTAGGGTTAGACTACACTAATCCTCCCTTAATTGCAATGAAATGGTTATCAACACAAGTCCTACTTCAATTATGACAATCAAGCCTTTTCTAAAATACTCAAGCCTAATTCCTTAGGTGCATTGAGCCTAAAACCCCAAATTAAACCCTAATTCCTTAGGTGGATTAACCTGTGATTTTGCATTAAGTCAAGACTTATAAGATTGCAAGCATTCAACACCTATGTCTAGATTCTTGAACTACTTGGCATATGATTCATGAGCATGCCTTAACACCAACCTTCCAGTCATCTATCAAAGCAACATATCATTCCTATGGGTAGCTAATCCAAGGAAAGCATTAAGCACAGAATCACATACTCATAAAGAAATAGAGACTTGCATTAAAACCAAATCAAATACAAACAAGTTTAGAAAAGTTACATCTAACCCCAACAATGGGGGAATTTAACTACTCATATTTACAGAAAACCAAACCAGGGAAATAGGAGAAAAGGAGAGGAGAGACTCCATGGGAGCTTTCCTTCTTCTTCACAGCAACCCCTCTCAGCAACTCCCCTCTAGGATCGAAACCCTAGCTCAGCCGCAGCCTCCAAGTCCCCAAGTGCTCTCTCCACCAAAAGCTCCCCAAAACTGCCCTAAAACAGCAACTTATACCAATCAGATCTGCGCGCGTTCGCGAGGCGAGACATGTCTCCCGAGGCGAATGTTAAAAATCTGCATTCAGAGAATTGAACTCTCGCGAGGCGAGAGTTTCTTCGCGACGCGAGACCAAAAGGTTTTTCTTCAATACGCCCGTGAGGAGCATCAGGGCCTGGGCGTGACGGCTTCTGTTTCCCGACTCGCGAGGCGAGACGTGGGTTCGCGAGGCGAACCAGAAAGGCTTGCATTTTCTCCAACAGTCAGCTTTCAGGGTCGCGGGGCGAATCCCCAGAATTCTGCTTGGCTCAATTTCTTCTCTTTTCAGGCTCTATTTCATCCAAGCTCCATCAAGGCTAATTTCTGGGCATTTTTCCATTAAATCCTGCAAAACAACACCAAGACACCGCTTCACCCGTTCCAAGGGAAAATCTAATAAAAACCAAATAAAGAATGCCTAATCTATATGCAAAATGCATGCAAAAGTATATAGAAAACATGATGTAAAATCACACTATCAAATCACCCCAAGCTTATTCAATTGCTTGTCCTCAAGCAATCACTAAGGCCAGAAGAATAAACAGAACATGGATAGTGAACTAAGAACCCGAGCAAGTGATCCAAGTAATAGGCAAATCAAACAATTCAGCAAGAGACAATCAATTCAAGTCCAATTAGAGGCTTAGGTTCCTTAGACTCATGTTCTCACTGACTTGGGCACTCTTTCTCACTTGAAGCTCACCCCAAGCTTGTTCATTTGCTTGGCTCTCTTCCTCACCACTCAAGTGTTTAGGGGATAAGACATTTCGCTCAATTTTCCTCAAGGAATGAATCCTACCATAGGCTTGACTATCAACCACATCTCTACTTTATTAATGAAAACAATTTACAATCAAGAGGTCTTTTATTTGGTTGTAACATGGCCATGGGATTAATCGTTAGGTGGGGATAACAAGAAAAGGAAATTCCAAAAGGCTACATAAACATCAAGCATTGCAAACATGACCTTCTAAAATACCTTCTTGGGTTTTCAATTCATTTACCACCTTTCTTTTCTTTCTTTTTCTTTTTATTTCTCACTTTTCTTTTTGTCATCCCCTTCTCTATTTATTTTTCTTTTTTTTTTCTTTTATTTGGAGAAGGGGAGATTTTTCAACTCAAGAGAGTTATATATTTTTTATTTATTTATTTATTTTTTTTTGATTCTTTCATCCCATACTTTCCTCAACTACCCTTTTACCCTTTTGCAATACTTTAGAAGGTCCCTATCAAACATATTTATCAAAACATTTCAGGGTACCAAGAAAAGCATTTTATTCTTTTGTAGGCTCAAAATTGGGCAACTAAGGGGTAGCATTTCATCATTCAAAACTCTGAAGGCCAGAAAAATACCTATTGCCTCAATCATTTTCAAAAATGTTTTCAAAAATTTTTAAGCTTCAAAATGGTTTCAAGTCAAGTTCTAGAGAATAACAAACCAAGAGGAATAACACTCTAACACAAAGAATGGGGTAGATTTTAGTGAGTACCCCTTTGGCTCAAAATCTCACATTTTATTTAGCAGTTCAAAAATCAATGAAAAACACAAATCTTCAGAACCCTATGCTAATTATCAACTATCCAAGATTATCTCAAACATTTTCATTTGCAGCCATATCACAAGAATGAGAAAAAAAAATTGGGTTCAAAAATTCACTATCACAAGTTATTTGGCACTTAGTTCTCACAATCGGATACAAAATCTAAGCAAGGGCAATCTAATGTGTGATCATGCAAACTATCATGCAAGACTATATGAATGCAACATGAAAAATGCAAATGCAAAATACCCCTACCCCAAGCTTAAGAATTTACATTGTCCCCAATGTAAACAATCAAGTTGGAGAAAGGAACGAAAAATAAAATAAGATAAAATGGAACGGCTTACCGAGGCGGTAACAAGTGTTGGCTTACATTCCAGTCAGAAACTGCCTGAGAATTGGGTGCTTTTTCTTGTCTTCTTGCTCTTCCCTCCTTCCTTCCCTGAAATTACTTGGCAATTTTATTAGTAAAAGAAAACTCTTGAGCTTCTCAAATTATTCAAGAGTTTAAAATCAAAAATCAAATCTAACTAAACAAAAAGGAAAAAGGAAAAGGAAAAGAAAAATTGGGTTGCCTCCCAATAAGCGCTTCTTTAATGTCACTAGCTTGACTTATTGAAAAGCATCACCTGGATCCTCCTCCCGGATCAAATGGAAATTGGGATGGTGATTGTAGCAGTAAAATAACTTTATTCTCAATTCCACCCAGCCATTGGGTGGAAATTCCATTGACCTTTACAATTATAAACTCACTTCCTCTCGGGTCAAATGGAATTGTCAAGAGGAAGTGTGACAGACAAGTGGGAGGGGCTAACTTACCAATGTCCACACATGCATGCAAGCCAACATATTTATCTAGTGCAGTAAAATCAGATGGCTCAACATGCATGGTGGAAGGAGTGCTATCTAGATGCCCTGCCTCCTCACTTGTTGTTTCCCAAGGATTTGTGGAAGGTAATTCCTCTTGTTGTGATTCACTCACCACCATTACTTCGTTTTCAATTTGGTCCATTCCCATAACCAGATTTTTCTCAACTTTCACTTCATGTGGCTCTATGGGAATCATACATGGTGGTGGAGGTGGTAAATAAGAACAAAAGGTTTCCCAATCCTCCTCGGTATATATATATATAAGCTCACCAGTCATAGGATCGACTCGTGATGGAATATTATGAGATAGAGAAAACTCCTCAAAGAATTCTCCCAAATTTATATCGTCTTCCCAACACAAGTTATCCTCCAAAATATGACTAGAAGCTTCCTTATTAGGTGGATAATAAAAATTTTCCATGACTTTCGTCCACCTTTCAAAAACAGAACTCAAAACAAAAACATCAAATATATACAAAAAATCAAATATACACAGGAAATAAAAATAAAAAAAAATGTCTAAATTAGTTGTCTCATTTGTTACTACTGATATTGGCAAAGCCAATCCCCGGCAACGGCGCCAAAAACTTGATGCGTGATTTTTAAGATATAAAGGCAAGTGCACCTTGTCGCAATCAAGTAATACGGTGGTGAGACCGGTTATCGTATCCACAGGGATCGGATGTCAATTATCAATTCACAAGCTTAACAACTATCTAGACTAAACTAAAGTATGAGAGATTAAACAGAAAATAAAGAAATAAAATGTTTTTGGTCTTTTGGGAATTTTATCGAACACTTGGTATGCAAACAGAGATGTGGCTAAGATTGTTAGGGTTAGACTACACTAATCCTCCCTTAATTGCAATGAAATGGTTATCAACACAAGTCCTACTTCAATTATGACAATCAAGCCTTTTCTAAAATACTCAAGCCTAATTCCTTAGGTGCATTGAGCCTAAAACCCCAAATTAAACCCTAATTCCTTAGGTGGATTAACTTGTGATTTTGCATTAAGTCAAGACTTATAAGATTGCAAGCATTCAACACCTATGTCTAGATTCTTGAACTACTTGGCATATGATTCATGAGCATGCCTTAACACCAACCTTCCAGTCATCTATCAAAGCAACATATCATTCCTATGGGTAGCTAATCCAAGGAAAGCATTAAGCACAGAATCACATACTCATAAAGAAATAGAGACTTGCATTAAAACCAAATCAAATACAAACAAGTTTAGAAAAGTTACATCTAACCCCAACAATGGGGGAATTTAACTACTCATATTTACAGAAAACCAAACCAGGGAAATAGGAGAAAAGGAGAGGAGAGACTCCATGGGAGCTTTCCTTCTTCTTCACAGCAACCCCTCTCAGCAACTCCCCTCTAGGATCGAAACCCTAGCTCAGCCGCAGCCTCCAAGTCCCCAAGTGCTCTCTCCACCAAAAGCTCCCCAAAACTGCCCTAAAACAGCAACTTATACCAATCAGATCTGCGCGCGTTCGCGAGGCGAGACATGTCTCGTGAGGCGAATGTTAAAAATCTGCATTCAGAGAATTGAACTCTCGCGAGGCGAGAGTTTCTTCGCGATGCGAGACCAAAAGGTTTTTCTTCAATATGCCCGTGAGGAGCATCAGGGCCTGGGCGTGATGGCTTCTGTTTCCCGACTCGCGAGGCGAGACGTGGGTTCGCGAGGCGAACCAGAAAGGCTTGCATTTTCTCCAACAGTCAGCTTTCAGGGTCGCGGGGCAAATCCCCAGAATTCTGCTTGGCTCAATTTCTTCTCTTTTCAGGCTCTATTTCATCCAAGCTCCATCAAGGCTAATTTCTGGGCATTTTTCCATTAAATCCTGCAAAACAACACCAAGACACCGCTTCACCCGTTCCAAGGGAAAATCTAATAAAAACCAAATAAAGAATGCCTAATCTATATGCAAAATGCATGCAAAAGTATATAGAAAACATGATGTAAAATCACACTATCAATACCTCTGGAGACACCGTTCGTGCGGTGTTCGTGATAGACGAATTTCAACCAACAGCCATCGCTTCAAGAGGTAAACTTTCTAATCATGAATCATGACCATTCGCATGGATCTTTCGATGGGAATTTTTTGGCTGCGTTTTATTTTGTTTTATACGCAAATTCCCAATACTGGTATGATCGCACCTGTTAGTCTATGTGTGATCAAATCCCTTATACGCTTACTTACCGCGACGTTCCGAGCTTCCGTTACCCCTCGGGTTCCGGTCAAGCCCCGCTTCCGGACGGGGCTTCCGAGGCATCGGGGACATGCCGGTAATTACCGGATTTGTTTTCACCTGCTCCGAATGTCCTGAATTTTGGCAGGGTGGTAGGAAAAAATCCAAGGAACGAGGCCCATTGGTCCATTGGACCCATGGGCACCACCCGATTCTGGCCAAACGGCGACGTCTGGGCCACTTTTCCAATTTCCGAAGTATATTCTCCGCATCATAATTACCCGGACGGGTGCAGCTTTCTGACGGTCGTGGTCCCATATTTTTTAAAATTCATTTGACACTGTTTCCAACTTTTCCGGTGGGTCTTTATGTTGGGGTTTGGCGTTTCCGCGGTCCGGAGGGCCCCGCACCGCCGATCGGCGGGGCCACTCGTTGGAGGCCGTTTACGGTCTCCCGCCTCCGGCGTTTTGGCGACCCCGGCTTTCCGGAGCCATGCTCTGGGTCGGCCGATAAAGTTGTCGTGGGGTTGGGGAAAAAGAGGTGCAACACG